>BQNB010080776.1:0-29829 GCA_026074375.1 Tanacetum coccineum
GCGAAAGTTTATAAAATAATTAAACATCATGATAAAGATATATTGTAAGCATCTAGCTTTAGTTTTTCTATGAGTCTTTATTGTAGGAAAACATGTACACTTTTATTATATAAATCGAATTACAATAAATTAAATTAACAGTAGATAAAGAGCATATAATAAAATATGACAAAATGAGGTAGAAGCAAAAGACAAACACTATATAACGATGATTAAAAGAAAATACGACTCCCTTAAAGCAGATTCGTCGTCTGTTTCCAGGGTACAACGACCAAAGCAGATGTACAGTCGAACGTGACAAACTTGCCTGGAAGTAACTTGCGTTTTTGATCAAAAAGATTGCTGGAATTCGTATGCAGAAGAGCTATGTTTTTGGATGTGTAAAACAGAATGAGAGGTGGCTTAATTTATAGGCTAAACTTGTCTTGTTCACCAAGACAAAATAACTTATAAATATAAGCTGATTTCGATATATTCCTTATATTCAAACAGATTCACGCATAGGTGAATTTTCGGAGTTGCATTCGTGTCCGCATGTCGCGCATGTGTTCACAAGCTTAGAACCCATTTTGGGTGCGCACGTAGGTGTTGGAGTAAAATCAACCAATGGAATTTGATAGCTAATACTAGGATTTCTATATAAACACCATCTCACTTCCTTTACTAGGCGATGTGGGATAGCAAAGTTTTTCAGATTTGTGTTTCAAGTGTCCAACTTTGAGACACGATGTCACATTCCCCTTTATTCCATTTTGGACATACTTTAGTGTGTTGCCAAGCTCTTTTCAAGGATAACGCAAAACTACAAACTAATATAAATATATATAACATATTCATATATTAAATAATGTCCAAAGTTTGCAAAAAATCATTTTGCAAAACCATTTTTCCAACAATCCCCCACATGAATAGAGATCGATCAAAAACACACGAATGTTTTAGCGGAATTTATGAGGTTAAAAAAAGGTTAATGAATTACATGTTTCTTACTTTCTCTCTCTAGAATACATCCTTCCTTCCACTCTCTCTCACTAAGTTCCTTCCCATCTCATATCAAAGATTACTTGTATTCTTCAATTGGTATCAGAGCCATGGAGTGGTGTGTTTAGTTTTTGTGTTTAATGTATTTTTTGGTTCGTGTGTTTTAAGCAAAAATCGTCCTTTATTTTTTTTCTTTGATTCCAAAGCTTTTGTGTACACTAAAGGATTATTTACCTTGGTAAATCTGATCTAGTATCTTTATGATATAGGTGTACAAGCTTAGAATCAAGAAAATCATCATTTTTGTTACTTTTTGTGTTCGAAAATCTTATAAAGAGCAAAATCTTGATTTTAAATTTTTCGGCTTAAAAACCTTAAAGTTTTCATTTTTCTTGTTCCTATAGGTTTAGTAACACTAGTTGTACAAGTATTTTTGCAAAACAATCATCAAAAAGGTGTCTTTTTGTGTTTTTAAGTTTTTGGGTTTCGTAGTAGTGGAAGTCGAACAACTGAGTCGAACAACTCAAGTCGAACAACTGAGTCGAACAACTCAAGTCGAACAACTGAGTCGAACAACTCAAGTCGAACAACTGAGTCGAACAACTCAAGTCGAACAACCTGAGTCGAACAACTCATTTCAAGGGAAACCGAACAACTCACTTCAGTTAGAACCGAACAACCCGAACTCTATTGGAACCGAACAACTTCCTTTAAGTGGAAACCGAACAACTCGATTTGTGTTGAAACCGAACAACTGGTCTTAAGAGGAAACCGAACAACTCGATTTGTGTAGAAACCGAACAACTTGTTTTGTGTAGAAACCGAACAACTTGTTTTGTGTAGAAACCGAACAACTTGACTTCAGTGGAAATCGAACAACTTAATTTTAGTTGAAACCGAACAACTCCACTCTAGTTGAAACCGAACAACTCCACTTTAGTTGAAACCGAACAACTCCACTCTAGTTGAAACCGAACAACTCCACTCTAGTTGAAACCGAACAACTCCACTTTAGTTGAAACCGAACAACTCCACTCTAGTTGAAACCGAACAACTCAACTTGTGTGAAAACCGAACAACTCAACTTGTGTGGAAACCGAACAACTCGACTAAGTGGAAACCGAACAACTTGGCTTTTGTGGAAACCGAACAACTCAAGTTTTCAAAATTATACGGTTTATTTCGTTGACTTGTAAAATCCCGTGAAACATTCAATTGTTTTCCCGGTTTTGTCAAGAATTGTAAAATCCCGTGTAGTTTCATTAATTAAAACACTTAAAAGACAACTTAATTAAACACAATTACTTTCTACCACCGTCCGATCAACCAAGTAATCTTTTAACATACACATTTCTCAATGACGACTCTTGCTGACAAAGCGATTCTTTCGGGTGCCGACAATCGTCCACCTATGTTGGAAAAGGATATGTATGACTCTTGGAAAAGCAGAATGGAGTTATACATGATGAATAGACAACATGGACGAATGATCCTTGAATCCGTTGAAAATGGTCCACTCATTTGGCCTTCAATTGAAGAAAATGGAGTGACAAGGCCAAAGAAATATTCTGAGTTATCTGCTACAGAAGCACTTCAAGCTGATTGTGATATCAAGGCAACTAATATCATTCTCCAAGGACTACCACCTGAAGTCTATGCATTGGTTAGCAATCATAAAGTCGCCAAGGAACTTTGGGAAAGAATTCAACTTCTCATGCAAGGAACTTCATTGACGAAACAGGAAAGGGAGTGTAAGCTTTATGATGAATTCGATAAGTTTGCTTATAAGAAGGGGGAATCACTTCGTGAATTCTACTTGAGATTTTCACTGCTACTCAATGACATGAACATTTACAACATGAAACTGGAACAATTTCAAGTGAACACAAAGTTTTTGAATACCCTTCCTCCTGAATGGAGCAAATTTGTGACAGATGTCAAACTGGTTCGAGATTTGCACACAACTAACATCGATCAGCTTCATGCTTATTTGGGACAACATGAATTTCATGCAAATGAGGTTCGTTTAATGCATGAACGCAATTCAGACCTACTTGCTTTGGTTGTAAACTCATCAGATGCCAACCAACTCTATCAAACTCATCAAAAATTCACAACCAAAAACACTCAATTTCAACCACAAGTTTCGCATATCAGTCTCCACATGTATGGTATACATTATCAAGATCTCAACAATGACTCAACTCTTCAAACATTAACACCTCTTTCAATCACTTATCCATCTAATTAATAACATCATCATATCACCACAATATTTATTCTCCAACATCAATCTATACTCAATTGAATATCCTCCCTCAGTTGATCAACAATCTGAATTTTCCCGACAAGAATACAGGTTTAATTGTTCCATTGTTTCTAGAAAGTGAGAATCTCATGATGCAGTCAATCACATGATGTCGTTTATGACTGTTGACGTCACTTCTCGTTATCCCACTACAATAACCAGCAGAGAAACTCGTCCAACCCTTAGGCAACAAGCTACCATTATATGGAAGAAGTAACATTACAACCAATTCAGGGGAGACAAACTTCTTGTACTGCGGGTACTTCAAGGACTAACTCCGGGAGCAAGTGGAACAATTCTGGAAACAAATGAACATATCTGCTACAACTTTCAAAGAAGGCCACAATGTTCCAAACAGTGCACCAAACCAAAGAGAAAAGGGATGAATCAGTGTTCAAGATTAAAGTTTCTGGTTCAAGCTCAACAAGTGGGTCAAATTTTTTACATGGAGGAGGAACTCGCATTTTTGGCAGATCGAGGACTCCAGAAGGTCAAGCGCACACAGACCTGTCATAAACTCACAATGCTGTTTATCAAGCTGAATTTGGATGCTTATCACTCTGATTGTGATGAACTTAACACTGCCAAATTGCTCACATGGCGAATTTATCTCACTAAGGTTTAGACCTCTTTCTGAGGTACACAATCACATGATAATGTGAAATAATGAATGACAATCAAGATTGTTATGGGCTACGTCTTCTAAACATCAAATGTTGTGAACCATTTTTTTCCCCGAGAAGACTGAAATAACCAGTGATTAGCAATATCATACTTATTCTTAGTATCTGATTGAATCACACAGCCCCCGGCAGCTGTTTCAAAATTCAAACTCTTACTGCACAACAAATGATTTGATTATTATCTATGATGGAACAACTAAAAACCCAATATTCCTTGTAACAAGACAATCTGGAAATAAAAGTGTCAACGATACTTAAACTGACTGAGCTAGAAAAAATAAGGAATAAGACAAAGTGTTTGAAAGAAGGACAAAAACGTTGATATAAAGAGTCAAGATAACAAATTTCAGATTCATTGCACAGTCTGTAGAGATTGATATACTTAAACGAACTCTTTCAGAACATATTAAAAGACAAAAGGAAGTCTTTATTGCAACGTTTACACTTTCTCAAAAAATGATTTTTAAAAAAGAAGAATCTAGAACCTTGATAGGGAATAGCCTTATAAAAGCAGATCAAACACCTAGATTAAAATATCATTTTTAGAAAGAGATCAACTCTGCACAAACTGTTTTACATGTTGACGAAACCTCAGTTTTTCTATGATAATAACACTAAACAAGCTCTAGGTTTTCAAAATCCTTTCTATCTGAAGAAGCACAAGCAGTTGGAACCTATGCTATATGTTGGTGATTTAATTCAAAACCAATCCTATTGTGATCCCCAGACTCAGAAGAGACTTAACCTTGCAGAAGAGAGTCTTCAAAAATGCTTTAAAACATAAGGATATAAGATGCAAAAAAGGATACAACAAATGATACCACACCAATCAATTATGCTGCTCTTAATAAACTTTATATAAGATTTGAACACGGTTTTGATCACAAACAGAATTATCTTGTTGAAACAAGCCATTTGGTCGCATAACTCATAGAGTTTCTTAGAACCCGATTCTTCTGATAGACCCAGTTGGGGGGGGGGGGGGGGGGGGGGGGGGGGGGCGGGGGGGGGCCCAATGTTGATGTTCCTAAAGAACTTCCAAAAGTCAGCATGGTTAATACGAGTTTGAAGAAACTTAAATACCATCTTGCTAACTTTGATGTGGTAGTCAAAGAAAGAACCACGCCCACAGCTATCACTGAGGGCACGTAGGGTTTCGAACATACAAAAGCTTGTTTTAGGGATGAAATAATTCCATTTGTAAAAGCTCTGAAGGACTTATTTAGTACATTCAACCAACAATTGGTTGATGAACTTGCTGAAGTCCAAAATGTCTTCTATCAAATGGAACAGGCTGTGGAACAACATCGTGTAGAGTCAAAAACATTTGAAGTTAAAATGAATCAAGCTTTGAATGAAAATGAACGACTCTTGGAACAAGTGATGAGCAAAGATATTGTGAACTTGATTGTAAATTCCTCTATGGATTATTTGCCTCTTGAATGTGCATGGAATGTGAAACGTGTCTCAAACTTGAGATCTGAGCTATGCAAAGGATTTTGTTGAAAAAAATGATTTACGATAAGAAGCTGTTCAATAAGGTTTACCAATAGCTTGAAAAACATTGCATTTCGTTAGAAGTTGATACTCAACTTAATTAGGAAATTTTTCAAAGGGACAATTCTATTTTAAATCAAAGTGCTACAAGTTTGACAATTGTTTGAATTATATGAAATTGAAATGCTCATCCCAAGAGAAAGACATGTCATAAAGAATTTAAAAGAGAAAATTAAATCTCTTAGTGGAAATATGGATAATGATAAGATCAAACATGACTTAGAAGAGATTGAAACCATAAATATTGAATTGGATCATAGGGTGACAAAGCTTATTGCTGAGAATGAGCATTTAAAACAGACCTATAAGCAACTTTATGACTCGATTAAACCAGCACGTGTTCGATCAAAAGAACAATGTGCTGACTTAACTAATCAAGTCAATCTAAAGTCTGTGGAAATTTTTGATTTAAATGCTTGTCTTCAGGAAAAAGTTTTGGTAATTACAACTCTCAAGGATGAATTGAGGAAACTCAAAGGAAAAGATTTAGCTAATAATAAAGTTACACATCATCCTAGTGATCTAAAGATTAATACGGAACCAATAACCCCTAAATTGTTGAACAAAATGTCAGCTCACTCTGCCTATATTAAGCACACTCAGGAAGAAGTTGCAGTTCTTAGGGATCTAGTCGATCATATTAAAGCAAATTATCCCCTAGACCCAACCCTAGAATCTGCCTGTAAGTATACTAAACTAATTCAGGAGTTGCTTACAAAAATCAGTAAAACCTGCCCTAGTCTCAACAATTCTAGAGAACAATTAGTGGCTGTGACCCCAATGAACAAAAACAAAAAGGTTAGATTCACTGAGCCTGTCACATCATCAAGAAACACAATCCCAAAAAGGACCTCTACATCAAACCTAGCTTCTAACAAACCTATGTTGTCTTCTACAGGAGTAAAACCATCTACTAGTGCTAGCGGATCACAGCCTTCAGGCAATACAAAGAAAGATAAGATTCAGCAAACACAAAGTAGTACTCAGAAGAATAAAGTAGAAGCCCACCCTAGGAAAGTTAAATCTAGTTTGAAAAATAAAGATCATGTTGTTGCACCTAAAGGAACTGCTCATGTGCAGCATTCCAAGCTTAATGCTAATTCTGAACTTAAATGTGTTAAGTGTAATGGTTGCATGCTTTCTGATAATCATGATTTGTGTGTTCTTGATTATATCAATAATGTGAATGCTCGTGCAAAATCTAAATCTGCTAAGAAACAAACAAAGAGAAAAGTTTGGAAACCAACAGGAAAGATGTTTACAACTATTGGATATATCTGGAGACCTACTGGTCGGACCTTCACTATCGTAGGAAATGCGTGCCCTTTAACTAGGATTACCACTACTACTGAAGCGCCCCTTAGGAAACCAGTTGTTCTAGATAATGAAACATCTAAACCTGCTGTAACATTGGTCTATTCACGGAAACCTAGGAACTCTAAAACTAATGTTCCTGTTAGCAAATCTAAGGTTCTTCAATCTGTATCTGCTAACAAAAAGGAACCCAGTAAATCTTGGGGATCCATAATTTCTCTTCTGATGTCCATCTTCTCTTCCTCTCTAATGAATGCAGGTCTCTAAATATCCTCTGGTAATTTGGACTCCGGCTGCTCCACAGCATATGACCCAAGATCGCTCTCACTTACCAAATTTTCGTCAACCAAATTTTTGGGTAACAGTCAAATTCGGAAACGATCATGTGCAAAAGATTTTTATAGGAAAAAATATGGTGATTTATCAGATATGGAAATGATTACGATATAAAGGGTTTTACTATGTGGAGGACTTGGAACACCACTTTCATTTCTCCTTGGCATTTTGTGATTGCGAACCTTGAGGTTGCCTTTTTCGTTTCAACAACACATGCCTCCATTCTAAATTTTAAGAAGGTGTTTGAATTTAAATGACATGGATATGCGAGAAAACAATCTGTAAACTCTGTCTCTTGGAGACATTGATGGCATGCCTCCTCCCGATATGATCTCTTTGTCACAGGCCTCACAGACCTGAAGGTCCGCTATGGTACCGACCGATTATGTCTCAATCTAAAAACTTTGGTGCAATCAACATTTAGATAGACAATGTATTGTTCGAGGTCCTCCCCGAGCTTTAAAGTATTGAAAAGGACCAAAATTTGTTCTGCATGGTCAATGGGTAAGAGCCAAGAAGAAACCCCACCAAACCTATAAATCTGAAGACACCAATCAAGAAAAACTCTATCTGTTCCACATGGAACTATGTGTGGACCAATGCGTGTCGCAAAGTGTTTAATGGAAAGAAGTACATCCCTCTTCCCTTGTCGACTGATTACTCCCACGATTCACATGGGTTAAAGTCTTAAGGTCAAAAGGAATGAAAGCTCCAGATTTCATAATTAAAGTTTCATAAGATGATACCAACTGCAGCTGAAAGAACCAGTTCGACTCATCGAACAGATAATGGAACTGCAATTAGGTTAAATCCAAACGTTTGCGTGAAATATATGAAGAAAGGTTTTGGGTTAATCTCTCAATGAACATCTGTAGCTACTTCGCACTCTCACGGCAAAATGGTGTCGTTAAAAAGATGAAATTCGTACGCTAATTGGAAGCTGCCTCCGCACAATGTTTAATCTTATACAAACGCTCCGTTTATTTTTGGTTAAGAGTACTTGTGATGAGAGTTATGCGTGGCTTGCTACGTTAGCACGATAACACGAAGTCCCCTTAGGTCTAAATAGACTCCCTCGAACTTAGCGTCGTATTATCCCTCCATTTTTTAACTTTAATTTTTCCTCAACGTATGGCGTGCCTTGTTCGCGACTTTCCTCTAATATGATCCAAATCTATACGTCGCTCGTCGACATTGGTGTGATATTGACCAACTCCGCGGTACGAAATAGTTGCATTCCGATGACCGGCTGGGTAAACGGTATTCCGTCCCAAGACAAGAAGAAGGGAGTGTCTCCCTATGCTAACTTTTATTTGTTGTGCGATTGCCCACAAGACATGTGACAACGATCACTACCCACCTCCTTTGAGTCAATCCAGGCGCGCTTTGATTCCTTCTCCTAGACTTCGATGGCTCCGCTTCACAAACCATTGTTCTGTGGATGTTTAACCGACCGAAAAAACAGCTGTGTAATGCTTCATCGTCGCGCACGCAGGTCTTTGAACGGGTTATCACAGAATGTTTCCCATTGTCCGAAACTATTGTCTCCAGGTAAACCGAATATGGCACACAATGTTATCCTCAAACAAATCTTTATTTTGTTAGATTAATATTTATTTGTTGGTTCTTTTTTTTTTTATTACTTAAAGCAAGGTAAATGTTTATCATTTTTTTTTTTTTTTTGTTATATTTTTATTTTTTTATATTTTTTTATTATTTTATGTTTTTTTGTAAATAGCTAAGTGGGTAGGGATAGTAATTTATTAAAGTTGGAGTTTGCACTTGAGGTGAAATATGCTGTAATAAACGATTTAAAAAAAATAAAATAAATTAAAAATAATAAATTATACTTATTGTTATTAATATAATTGCAATAATATATTTTTAATTTTTCATTTTTTTTTAAACGTTATAAAAAACACACCAAAAGAAAATAAAAAAAGAAAACCGACAACTGTACTCTCAAAAATCCCACAAAACATAAAATAATAGCAAAAAAAAAAACCGAAAGGATACTTATCGCAATGAGATAAATATAACAAAACCACCAAAAAAAAACACGACCCACAAAAAACATAACCAAAAGAAATAACAAAACAAACAAAACAACACAAGAGCAAAATAAAATAAAACAAGAAAAAATAATCGAAAAAACAGATACAAACGAAATAAAGAAAAAGACGAAAACAAAAACAACAACTGTTACCACAAGCTGCACATGTGACTCCCTCCCAAGCTGCACCCCGCCAGTACCCCCCCCCCCACAATAACCACCACACCACCACTATACGTCAACGTAGCTCAACCCCCAACAGCGCATAAACATGAACCAAAACTTCTAATGATGTGTATAAATTTCTACTAACTACCATTTATATTGATTTAAAAACTATTTTAATCAAACACACAAACTTATATAATGTTATTTTCGATTAATTATAGTTTACCCGACATTTATCTTTCTTCCATGATATTTTTGGAGGGCACGTCGCTATCTTTCCCCATAAATGATAGATAGAATTAAGAGCAAGATATAACAACCAAAGGCTGATATTGGTTTTATTATTGGTTTATGCACCCACGAAGAAAGCATTTCAATTTAATCAAACCTAGACATCTCCCTGCATAGATCGCATGGCTATGAGCACAACGACCACCGGATAGCATCATTTTCGGTACACACAACATTTCTTGCGTGGCTTCTGACAAGACGAGGAGGCTAAAGAGATCATAGCACTCACTAACCCACATCGATAAACAAGCGAATCTTTCTCAACTGCCTCAATCAGTCTTGATCTACATCGGACGGCAGTACGCGGCACAGCATGATCGATACCCATACCACTTGCGTGGAATGCGGCAACATGAGTAAGGGATGGCCGGTGATAGAGCCTAAAAAAAAGAACAGTCAAAAAAAATAAGAAAAATAGAAAAAGAATGAAAGTTTGTACAGGAACTTCGAGAACTGTAAACCTGGAGATAATGTTTTCTTTGTTTCAACCGTTTGTTTCACAAATTTAACTCAATCCTCCACATATAGTGAAGCGATCACCCAACCCCTCAACGTCGAGTCTGCAACCAATTATATGTATAAGTATAAGCAGCTCCAACAACCCGTTTGTTTAATATCAAACCTGTGGTTTTTCTACCTTCCTTCCCAACTACATATAGACCTCGAAAGATGCACCATCACTACCGTACTCGTTAAAGCAGCACCCTAATACCCAAGCCGCATCCCGCATTCCAACGATGTTGGAAGAAGACAATCATGATCATTAGAAAGTTTGCACATATGGTAATGATCTGGATAACTTTTTGGTAACTTCCAATTTCCCGAAGTATCTTCTGATCATCATCGAATCGTCGGAGATTCTTAAATTCATATAATTGTGGCATCCTGATCTGACGCAAATCTTCTCTGAAAATCATCACAAATGGATCACAAAAGGATCATTCCCACTTTAGAAAAATAAATCCGTTGAACTCGCGCTAGACCCATTTTACCACTCTCGCCGTCAATTACATGAGCAATCGCTTTTCTTCTACTGTTGTGGTTGACGCGGGATTGTCCAATTACTATGCTTTTAGTCTACTCTATCTTCTACGCATTCTTCTAATCTCAGACTCATAGTCAACGTATCAGACGCCTATAGCTAACTCGAAGGCCTTGCGGAGCGTGCTAGAAGCGTCGATTGCAAGAATACTCAATGAGTTTTTTGAACCTAGCACAGTATGGCTCGACTCGAGTACAGCGCATTCGCACCACTAAAATTGAACTCGTAGTGAGTTACCTTGAAGTATGGAAGTATAGCGCACAAAGTCTGACAACTGAGATGCAACTGGCCAGGCTATATAGCACAATAACAAATTACCTAGCTGCGGAACATACTCACATCGTCGAGCGCTGACTACCAGTGAGCCTCGCAAGACGGCACGCCGTAACTGCCCTAGGTGTCTGAAGAAAGTACTAATTGCGCACAGACTCTGCAGTGGTATTGCATAGTATAGTCAAGTGACTAGTTCTACAGTCGATATTTCTCATCTCTGCGCAGGCCGTTTTTCTGCACATGCAGTGAATCATGTCGTCGGTACACAAGTTGATGTGAAGACGCTCTCTTTGCGAGAGAGAGTTAGTCACACTAGAGGAAGCGTAAGTTCTTCCTTCGTCTTCTGATCTCTAGCCGACGATACGCGGATAGGGTCTTATTTGCTCAGCGTGAAAGATCGATCTGTATCTATCTAACTCACAACTCACATGTACGATCATCTCCAACAGCTACCAGACTCTTCTGCATTATTGAGTTCATTCACAGAGTCTGCTGCGACGGCACGAGGTCACTCCACACTATCTGCTTCTTCGTCACTAGCTGGAGATACTCAAGCTTCGTGGCAGTGCGAAATCTGTACTTAAATGGCATCCTGCTTTATGTTGCGTCAACCAGTTAAGCTCTAGGAAACTTTGCTAAATGGTAGAAAATCTATCAACCCCTGGCATTACGCGACTGGTCCTTGTCGAGGTCTATTGACACCATGATCTGTACTTCTCTTAGCACCATTTCCGCATACCAAGCAACATGGTTGTGACTACAAATCGGGATATCCAACATTTAGCTTCTAGGATAACAGATACGCCATAGAAAACTTCGAGCATGCAATCGTAACTTCCGCAATTAGGGCTTTCGTATTGTTCCCGCCTCGGTGTTCGCAGGTCCGTGAATTCAAAAAACGCTCAAAACTTTATCCATGTTATTCATACAAGGTATTGCTTAAGTAGATATTCCATTCCTTCCTCGGGTCTACGTGAGAATAAGGCCTAGCGCCGCTGAACGACCCAGTCCTTATCAAGCATACGTCATCGGATCTCCACTCCCGTGATAAGATCCCATGCGTTCTTAGTGAAGTGTTTCTACTATCTGCAATACTGGTGAAGAGGACAGCATGACAGTTCATCCAATATGGTATTTTCGATGAAGAAAAGCCGCCAACAACTCTGAGTTCCATTTATTCACTTGAGTCTACAGGTCTATAGAAAGATGTTAAGCTCCCCCAACAGCACACAAACAGCTCACACTTTTCTATGCAATCGCCCCCCGACTGCTATCGTTGGTTTCAAGAGATAACCCTAGTTGAAGGGTTGAGAATCTGATGACTATTACCCGCTAACCAGCGGTAGCGCCTTGGTAAATATCTCACGCAGTCTGTTGGCGGCAAAATACAAACCGCCCCCAGGTATCAACCTTCTCCATATGCGCCGCTATAAGTCTTAAATTCTCGCGTTTCCATATAAGTGCTTTCACTCTCACGAAGTACTAACGGTGATTGGTACGAAGTCCCGATCTGTATAGTAAGCACATCGCTTACATTAGCCCCAATAGCGTCACAATGATAAAACTGACATAATCAAACCTCCCTCCCCTGAGTCCTGGGCTGTAGCGACTCAGCATCTCATAGTGCTCCAAAGGAAGTTGCGCGCTGTCTGACCGCACATGACGATATACATACAGCACTACACGCTTACTTTAGGACTCCACGCAAGACAGCTCTCTCTCTCTTCTTGTCGCTGGTACACCTCTCGATGCTGCTGAACACTTGGAACCCATTAGAGTGCTAGTGCACTTCGAATCTGCACCCACCCTTGTGTCGAGCACATACCTTTTCATCAAACCGAGATTATGATCACCAACCCCTTTCACAAGCGACTAGCCACTATGCGATCACTCGAGCGGAGCGACAAAACTCATTTTTCCGTTGGAAGAACTAAAGGGAGGGAGAAGTGCTCTAAAGGTTCGCACAAGTGGTTTCGCGCGTGATATAGCCAGTGCTAACACGGCACGAAATAGCACAAATATGCGAGCCTATTGCAGGATCTCTAATCTGCAATACAGTGTACTACGCGCCTAGCGTACATGACCTAGCCGTATCTGCGCCATGCTCGCGAGCGAGTAAGATCACTAAATCTCTTTGATATGATTGATATAGAACCTTCATATTGCGAATGAAATTATCTCGAGTCTGCCGTCACTCACATTATCTCACAGTGGTATGAACAGCGCTCTACCAACTCAGCTTCGATGCGTGGCGCGCGACGCTCCTATATTACATAACCCAGCGCGTGCACTCTACACACACAGTACTATACGCATGTGCTAGCGATTACCTCTGATCAATACAAAGGTAGCACTGTCCATGAGTTCTGCGGCCGCACGTCGACCCATACAAGCACTTAAATTGCTCAGTCTAAAAACAGGACGTCTCTCATTCTCTATCGCTAAAATGCGACAATCCGAGTAGAATCCGAAGCCGACTATGTGTCCGACCGCATTCTTCACAGAGAGTCTTTGGAAAAGAGTGCTCTTTGCATAATAGCACATTAGCAATGCGGATCATAGCTCTGGTAATGTCAAGAATACACTCCGTAAGCACATCTGGTAGGTATCATTTTTTTGGGAGATAAACCACCATAAGGTGGTCATTACACAAAAAGGCAGAAAAAGGCGCTGGCAATATCCAATACGGAAACTGAAATTATATTGCTTTTGGGTCTGCTGTTTAATGTCTTACAATCCTTTTGGATGAGAATCACAGCTTACCGACTATGGCCTGATTGGGAGTTTCACAATTAAAATTCCCAATGTTTTCTGGTGATAACAAAAAGCGCTAGTTGCCTTATCAGCTGCATTCAACTGTTCAACATTCCAGAATCGAAGCATATAGACATCAAATTTCAAACTTATCAAGGAGCATGGTGAGAATGGTGGTGATCGAGAACTTTACTTTGCATATGGAGTATCAACTTGCGACATCGTCAACAAAAGCTTCATGGCCGAGAAAGAATAGAGAATTAGTCTGATCACCAAAGCTGAGAAATGGCCGGAGTTTTTAACCTGCCGGAGACCGGAAACCATTGGCAGATGAATTTAATAAAATTAGTGGTGGTACCTATACACATAACCGGGTAACACTATGTATAACATAAAACCCTTAAAACCAAAAAGATTTTTTATTATTTAGAAAACTTTTATAAAAACAAATAACAAAAAATATAAAATCCAATAAAACTAAGAATAAAATTAAAAAATGAAAAAATATAAAGAAGAAGTAATAAAGCAGTCTTCTGAAAATCGATACCAATTTAACCGGTCTTAAAAATGTCATTCATAATGATACGAGGCCTATAAAGAAAGTTCCGAGCAAAGTTAACTATGTTTTTCAAAACCATGCCAAATGGCTTGCCTTGACATTGTGTGAAAGGCTGCTTTTCCTCGTCATCCTTGGCATTGGATTTGTGTGATACCCCTAAAGTATGCGTCCAAGTATCATTCATGAAGGGGTATCCGCATAAGGACTCCACTTTCCAAAACTATCTTCGGTAGTGGATAGCAGTCTTGTGGACATGCTTTGATAAGGTCTTTAGAAGTCCACCACTTCAAAGTATCCGCCAGCTACCATCGCTCTTTTTGACCATAACCGGGTTGGAGAGCCAATCATGGTAATAGACTTCTCGCATGATACCTGCCTCCACAAGTTTATGTACCTCCTCCAGAATGGCCTTAGCGCGCTCTGGAGCTTGCCCGCGTTTTTTCTGCCTTACTGGGGAGTATCCTTGTCGGATTTTCAACTTGTGTTTTGTTGATCGATCATGGCACACCAGTCATGTGTTTAGGTTCCCATGCAAAATTTCGAGGTTTCAATGCAAAGTGGGGCCACAGCAGCCCTAACCCGTATCAGACAGCGACCCTCCGATCGATACTTCTTGCTCCGGGTAATCGGGATGAATCGCGACCTTCAAGTTTGTCATTGGTTGCTGCTGTCTCTGAGTCCCTGCGTCACGCACATGTGACTGTGTTGCATCTTTAGGCGTTGCGGCTATGTTGTAGATGGTGACAATTTCGCGTCGACCGGGGAATTTTAGCATCCCGTTGGGCCGTGATGGGTACCCGCGCGTAATACGCTGAATCCCTTGTCTTACCAATAATGCCATTAGTATGGCTAAGGTAGATCTGATCACCATAAAATTCATCCAGGCTGTTGTGGAGTGCTCCTTATTGCCAACCATAACCGGTAATCGTAGTTGCCCATGGCCATATCCTTTCTCGCCTGTGAAGGGGCCAGTCACGACGTCGTGGCCCGGGTTAAACTTGTCTTATTCACTTCAGGTCGCAGTCTTTTGAATCAATGACGTACAGTATGTCTGCAGATTCTCCCCCATTCAATGTACATACGGTGGATGTCGTTGACCCGCCTGCATTTAACCTCGATGGTACGTGGCTCCACCACTAGGTTGTCCGCAGGTTAAAGAGGGAAAAGAGATGCAACTTCCATGCGAAAATTTTAGACTACTTTTTGCTTATTTTTCGCATGCCATGACTGGACCATATAGATGTTGTCAGCCTTGTCTCTAGGGCGTCTTTCTTGCCACCGCCGCTCCTTTGTTTATTTTCCCTTTCTTTTGATGTTCTTCACCAGTGTGATCCAATCTGCCTTCCTTGACCAGATTGTGTCCAATTAGCTAGCGCATTGGACACACTCATTGGTAGTATTGCACTTCTGCCTATATACTCGCAGTAGTCCGTAACCTCACAGCGTTGCTCCTACTGGAGTGCGCATTAGTGGTGTTTTGGGGGAAGTTGAGCCTGTCCTGTTGCGAGTATCTCCTTTGGGGTCATTGGTTCAGTGGGGTGGAACTTGTCTTCCCACCCGCCCGCACCTCTGACCGCGGTAGCTGTTGTAGCGACTGACTACTCTGGTCGTTGGATGTCTCCTGGAATGTTCCTTGTGACCTGTTGTTTGAGTAGCCTTTTTCTGCTATCGCGCGGCGGCGGCTACTCCTTTAATGAAAGGACCTTGTACGTTTCCATCAATCATCCGTAGGTTGGGACCCTACATTCAACCTTTGATAAGTAATGGGTTTTTTATTCAATTCATAAACCCTGAGATCTGAGAATTTCGGGGCACTCCTTAGACCGTGTATGCATTCATATCCCTTATAGCGCTCTACCCGTAGGGCGCTGTGGACTCACCCGCTGGCGCTGTTTTTAAACCTGGCAACCCCTCGACGGGTCTGGCACACTTCTTTCTAGAGAAAAATTATAATATCTCTATTAGAAACAAAGCAATGTTCTAGAGAAAATCTACTCACTTGGGTGCTCTAGAACTTCTTTTCTCTCTTCTTTTCATCTAATCTCGTCAAATTCGACACTTTGCCACCAATAAACAATCAGTTTCTTAGAGGAAAGACTCTGACTATAAACAAGAAGATCAATCTATCAATAACATCTAATACAAAAACTTTAATTTCGTTTTCTAAGAACATCTCTCTAAATCAACGAATCCAAACGAATAAAAAGAGGACTCCATATACTCTGAAAATAAAGACCTTATAGTAAAAATTAAGCGGAATGCCCTCCGCAACCTTCAAAACCCATCAATGCTTCTTGCGTGGTAGTTTGCTGAACAGTTCCGCGCGTTTCCTACTAACGTTAATTGAACATGTGGCACCGACACAGGTTGTGGCCAGATTTTTCAATAGTGGCTGCCGATTCGAAGATTTTTTAGATGGTCATCAGCTCCCCTGTCCCATCATAAGTTTTACCTTAGCAGGCATGCGCCTTTCTTATTCCTCACTCCAAGAAATCGCTAATGCGCCGCGTAATGCGTTGATCTTTTGACGCGGCCATGGACGGGACATAACTTCTTCATCTCCACGATATTTGTTCTTGGATTTCCAGTGTCCCGTTTCTGCGTCCTCGTTGTCCGAGGTATCTTCTGAGGACGAGCTTACTCTTCTGCGGCGCTTGCGCCGACTGTCCTCGGAGTCCGAACTTGGAGGACTTTCACTCGGGGAGCGCCGCTGTCCAAGCCTGCTGTGGACATCGTGACTGCCCAGCCTATCATGGACGCTGATGCGCCGGTCATTGTGTTCATGAGTGTCCAAGTTCTGCAAGTTAGCTATTTGAGTACCCGAAACTTGCTTTCCGATTCTACCAAATACTGGAGGTCGACGGTTATCCTTTCTGCGCCTTTCCTTTTGGTGGCGCGGTGGAGATACTTCGTCCTCTGGACCGAAGTTAAGTCGGGCCTGTAAGCTCTGGCTTGATCTCTTTTTTGTTTCCTCTTGCATGAGGGCGACCAAAGTCTCGTAGTTCTGAGATACGAAATCACTCGACGCCAGTTCAGTCGCGACCCCTTCCAGTGTGAGGTTGTCAGCCCCTAACTCGGGACCCTTGTTTCGAATGGGTGGGGGTGGCGGCTCGGTGGTATTCGTCCCTGGCGCCGTTTGAGGAGGGGTGGTGAAAGCAGCACGCTGTAGATCTTCCGTGCTTGTGATTGTGGCGGTTGGCTGGGTTGTCCCCAGGGACGGTCCGGTCGCTGGGAAGACCAGATCATATGGCGTATTGGTGCTTCTAGAGGCCTGCTTAGAGACCTGTCTAGAGGCTTGGTCGCTCTGCTTCTTCGCCTGCGGAGTCCGCTGGGTAAAGTTTCCTTGCTTTGTCATTCTAGATTTTGGCAGTGTTCTTAGTGTCTGGTCCCACGGATGGCGCCAATCTGTTGATACAAAAGTTGGCGATCCTTGATTAATCCGAATTAGTGTATACGGATCTGCCTAAGGGTCTCTGGTTCCTATATCAATTGAGTCTTGATGTATGAAGACCTGCGCAATAAGAAAACAAAGCACCGGTTAGGCTTAACAGTGGGCTTGTCTCCACGATTATCCTCCGGGTGAGATAGTAATCCGGTTTTAGGGTTTAGTAGAAAGTTAGGGTTATGAGAGCATACCTTAGATGAGAGCCTAGGTGCCCTTTATATACTCACCAAACCTAATAGATTGTCCCAGTTAATTATGGGTGGTTAATAATCCGATAGCCCCACCGTCATTTAGTAACTCGTGGGCCCAACACCCTCATGATTATGAACTCGTCCCGTAAACGGGTGTTATAGATACCCGCGCACGGTGTGGCGCTAGTTGGGCCTCATGGGCCTAAATCCTCGTCGTGATAGCCCATATGTCATGGGCTGCTCCCTAGGCAGTACCACTCGGGCCTTGGAAGCCCGTATTGATGTCGCTATGGCCCCTTCATTATGGGCCTGAGTATAAGTACTATTCGCGGGTCGGGTTCATGACCCGAAGTCGGACTATACGTCATCAATTATTTACGATGATGACGATGATGACGAGGAGAGTACTATTCCTTTGAATGAAGTTACTTCTCAAATTCCTCCATCTAATGCAATCATACTCATCTTACTGATTATGGGGCCCGAGGACTCTCTTATAATGGGGGATGAGAATCTTAGCACTATTCCTGAAAAGAAATCGAACGAATTCATAAAGTCTAGTGTTGAGGACCTTGTCCCAATCCCAATGGAGTCCGAGATACACCGACACTATGATAATGATATGATTTGCCTTTTTATGATAATCCCGTGACTTTCTCTAACCCTCCCTTCGATTCTAATGATGATTTTACCTCTAGTGATGATGAGTCATTTCTTGAGAGATGTTCCAAAAGAAAATTTTAAAATTTATTCGAACCCTCTTTTTGAATTTATGACGAGTACATCTCTAGTGACGTAAATCCTCTTTTTAATGAGTCAGATTTGCTAGTCACACCTCTTTCCAAGCTTAATGAGGATGAGTGTTTTGACTCGCGTGGTGATTTCATTTTGGAAGAAATCGAAGCTTGCCTTACAAGTGATTCCATTCCACCAGGAATTGATGATGATGAATTTGACCCGGAGGGAGACATTCTTCTACTCGAGAAGTTATTAAACGATGATCTATCATCTCCTCTTCCTCTAAAAGAACTTAATTTTGAGGAACTTAAAGTAATAAAATCTAATGTTTCTACGGATTTTAAGGACGATTATTATGACTCGGAGGGAGACATAATCTATATTGAGAGTTTGCTTATTGATGACACTATCCCTAATCTCCCTCCTGAGATATTTTTAGATCGTCACTCAAGAAGCTTAAAGGATGAACTTAATAATTTGAAGAGTATGGTCAAAAATTTTCGACCCTGGGATTCATGAGAAAATTTTTTCTCCAACATATGTGAAATTACCCTTTGAGGATCGCCATTATCTTTCCTTCACATATGTTATCCGAATTTTTCTTCCTTATTTTACCTATCCGGTGGATTCTTCTCTTCCTCTCTCCTCCAGGAGTGAGGATACTATTTTTGACCCCGACATCTCCGCTTTTCATTTTTCTCTCAAGAAACTGGTATATTAGCAGTCTCACTGAAGTGGAACTTTCATGTGCTCAATGTTTATCAAACATCTTTGGAATAAAATTCCAATAGGAATTTGCTCTCCACCTGTTTCGTCCGCATAATCACTGATGATAATGGGGAGAGACAAAGGCTAGAGTCTCGCACAAAAACAAGTGCATCGTGTTGGCACCCCATTGCTTATCCCTAGTAGTAGTATATTAGTATAATATTAATAAGTGTGATGTGAGGAGGCTCGCCTTTTCCTCTCTCTTGCTTGTGGTTTTGTCCATCGTTCACTCAAGCTTCAATCCTTAGCATGCTTATAAATGGGAATCCGATATCTTAGAACTTATTGATTAACGTTTATCTATTAGCATAATTAATAAATGGCTTTAGATTTACGTAGAGACCCTTTTAAACATTGAGGACAATGTTTTGTTCTAGTATGAGGGAGATCTTTTAATTTGATCTTACTTGCATTTGCCTTGTCTTCACGTAACCCCATTTTGCCACCAAAAATTCCAAAAATATGTGATTTTATGCCAAAATTTAAAAAATTTCAAAAATAAAATAAGTGTTTTGATACGAATTCTTGTATTTTTGAGAATAAATTTTGACTTGATCGAGCATGTTGCGCTCTAGCTTGCCTCTTAACTTATATAAATGAAGGCTTTTGCTAGTCTTTTATACAAGAAGCTTTAAAACGTGAATTCTATCTTGAAAGAGCCAAGAGTTTGCAAGTTTCCATAATAGACTTTAAATATGCAAAGCTTGTTTTTATTAGACTAACCATTCGTAGATTTTTTTTGCGAATAACGAGAATGGATAGAGTTGAATATAAGTTGAGATGGTAAACATGGAGTAAGTGTGGGATCTCTTAGAACTATAAGAGGTTAATTTGTGGCTTTTTGCTACGCCATCAGCTTAATAAATGTTATATAATTGTTGAATAAATAAAGTTACTTTGGTTTTTGTGATTCTTAGTTTAGATCACTTCGTAGAGATTCCTTCTGGTGAAAGTAAGGTACACATCGAGGTTTTATCAGTGTTGTGGGGAAATAGGCTATCGATTCTTGACGGTTCGCTACCATTGTCTAGGTAGTTAAAAGACCACATGACATGAAATTTGGCTATAATAATAATAATAATGTAATAAACTGAAGCCAAAATAAGACTCATGGATCATGGTCGGCTCGCATATCGATGTGACAGTCATTTAAAGGGTGGAGGTAATAATAATAAAAAAACTGTGGGCTGATAAAAGTTTACTGTCTCTGGTCGGTTCGCTGCCGATGTGGTAGTCTTCAAAAGAAGGCCCATAGTAAGAATATATAACAACCCGTAATTTTCATCAATGTAATTATCCATCTATTAAATTAGATGCACTATAATATCCATCTATTATATATATACCACCTTTTTACAGGGAAATTTTTGCTTTATCTCATTATGCAACGTAACTTGCATCTTTAAAGTAAACGAGCTCACGCAACCTCTACCAATGCCATCTCTATCTATGTTTATATCATGTAAACATCCTAATATGTCAAGTCTATATCTTAATATCATTTTTACCAAGTACATTATCCATTTAACGTACTTTTCAAAATGTTATATCAAAACAGACTTTATCCGTTAACATGCATGTGTACAAGTATACAATACACAACATTTGAATATCTTTTCCCTCCTAAATCAAGTTACAACTTTCTAAAGCTTAATGTACAAGTCAATAATGAAAGAAAACCAAACTAGGTCATTTTACCTCCAAATTCATTCTAGTTTCTTACCACCACTTTAGCACAAGGTACAAGCACTTAATGCATGACTCCTAAACCCTAAGTCATTCTAAAACCCTAAACCCTAAATGAAACCCTAAAACCCTAATTTCATTTTAAACCTAAAACTAAACCCTAAACCTTAAAACTAAACCTTAATCCTAAACCCTAATCTTAGTCCTAAACCTTAATACTAAACCCTAATCTATCCTTAATCTTAACCCTAACTCGAATTAAAACCCTAAAACCTAAGCCAAAACCTAAACCAAACCCGACACCCCTGTATTTCATTTTTGACCCATTTTGAACCAAACTAGCTAGCACCAAACCTTGTCACCTCCTTGCTAGCTTGTTTAGCACCTCAAGAACCCACCCAAGCACCTTACAAGCACCTCTATCGCCTCCTTTATCTACTAAGTAAACAAACACCTCCTTGTCACCCGTTGTTAAGCCACGGCCACTATAAGCACGGCCAAACACACCACAACCCCACACCTCTTCATCGCTATTATTTCTAGCTCACCTTACTCACCCTTCCTTAGCTTAACCAAAGTCATAACTCTACAATCTGACACATAAACCTTACATGATACAACTTGGTCCCCAAGTTCATATCGAAGGCTATAAATATGCCGAAACCCCCCACCCCCCCCATAACTTCAAACATACCTCAAACATTTTATCTCACAGACAACAAATAGGAGTTTCCTAAGCTCAGCCAAGGAAGAAGTAGAAGGTCCCTAAGATCATAATAGAAGCCAAGAATCAAGAGAAAGAAGCCATTGAAGGCATTTCTAGGCGAATGAACCCGAAAACCCCATTTCGACCCATTTTAGCTCAAGTTGCATGACATAGCTGTTACTTTCACTTGATATACTTTTGCTATCAATCAGATTTCCCCTGTTAAGGTGAGTTCATAGCCTCGCATTTAACTCTTTTAAATGTTTCATAAACCCGCGAGGGGGATACATGCTATAAACCATAAATACAAGAGTTTTCTAAATGTATGCTATCCTGATATATTATTGCATCTGTTGTTTAAGTCCCTTTATGCCAAAAGACCCCCACTATCATGGACCATGAATCACTTGCGAGTGAACGCGAATATTGTGGGTAGGCCTATCGGGGTTGACGAATCCCGTTTGTGTTAGCCGAATAGGTAACCAAACGCACTATATTTGAAACTCATAGGTATATGGCAATTACCTACACGAGGGACATTATCATTATATATATCATTATTGATATATACACAAGTCAGTTTGAGTGCCATGAGCTTAGATGTAATAATATTGTTTTCTATAATAATTGTACTCGTTGCAATTATTACACTTATGGGTGTATAACAACGTAACCCACTATTGAACTTGTATTCAAACTATTTACCATAAACCTATGAATTTCACTCAACCTTCGTGTTGACCTTTTTAGCATGTTTATCTCGGGTAATTGAGCAAATTATGGCACGGAGTGGCACGGACTTGAAGATGGCTAAACTGTTATCATTCAAACTTTATGTTTTCATGTAGATTTTGGGACCTCTGTTTGTAAAAACTCTAATGAAATAATGAATGATAACTTATCTTTTAAAAACATCTCTTTTGAGTCGTTTTCTATGATTATGACTGTTGTACTATGAAATAATACCCCAGATTAGCTTTCGCTGCTATATGTCAAAAATGGGGGTGTTATAGATTGGTTATCCAGAAGCACGGTTATAGAGAACAAGGTTGAAACCTTAACTATAACTACTTTTCTTTTTCCATCCAAGAAAGTCCTCCGTGCCACTACATTTCCAGAATAGTATGTAAAGTACATAACTATTATACTATTATATAAATAACTTATGTTATTTACCACTGGGTTGTTAACAGAGTGATGTCTTCTCCCAGCCACCCTACTTCTAATATTGAGGATGCTTTTTCCTCTAACTTTCCGAACTATATCTCGGCTTCCCCGGACTATGTCCCAGCTTCACCGAGAAAAACTTATTCTAGCTCTTCAAATAACTCATTTGGTTTAGTTCCAATAGCTTCACCAACTCTTTCACTTTTTCATGATGACCCCTATATGAAGGTCATGCATGCATACTATGCTAAAGAATCACCTATTCCACCGCCAACTATTGTGCCTCCATCTTCAATGCTATCTCCAATGTTTAATCCTCAAGAATTCTTTCTTCCTGAGGAATTATTACCACTTAAGAAACGAGGTCGTGATCGATCATCCTCCTTTACTTCGGCCCTACCTCAATAATTTGAGATAGGAGAAAGCTCTCATAAGACAAGTCTGGAACGTCATGAAGAGTAAATTGAGGAAATTTTGAATCACCTAGATGAACTCTCTCTCGACCGCATTGAGCACATAGAAGACAAAATAGAAGGTCTCGAAAAAGGTCGGGTAATCATACAACAAGATTTTGACAATCTGGAAGCTGAACTCCGAGAGTCTCATACTCAAATTGCTAAACTTCAAAGAAAGCAAATGGGAAATAACAGCAAGATTGCTCTGGCTCGCTTCAGGATTGCTAATCTAGAACAAATCATCGAAGATATCCAGGCTCGTCGTCAAGCAGATAAGGAAAGTCTTCTGAATGTAATCTATGAACACAAGAACAGCCAGGAAGGACCATCGGACTACTAGATTAGATACTAGTTATAGCTTTTGATAGAACTTAGCTACGGGATGTGTGGTATAAATAACAACACTTGTCAAATTTTGACTATGTATAGTACAAAGACAAGTCGTTTCATGATATAAAAATAGATGGTGATCCCGTTTCTATATTCACTCTTAAGATTCTACTATACATCTCCGTCTTCATCATTAAAAATGAATCAAATCGTCTTTAATAAATCAGGACGCTTGTTTTAGAATCCATATCAATACGTATTTCATGATTTCAATATCACTATTGTTAAAAATGCTTAAAAGTTCAAAAATAAGCATTGCACTTTTAAGACTGGTGATATCTCTATTACGTGTTGTCTTATAATGATAGAATGCCCCCCCCCCCCCCCCCCCCCCCCTTTCCTAAAAGAGCCAACATCTGAGCCACCAGCCATGACTTCAAGCTGCCATCACCAGGAAAATAGTTGTTTGACGTGTTACCCGTAGCTCTTGGAAGCACAGCTGCAAACAATGTCAAATGCTGAAATACTAATAGGAAACACCGAAGAAAGAAAGCTCCTATATCAAAGATAGTGTAGCTACAAAGATTCATGAAGCAGCCACCCTATCAATCTTTAAAAGTTCAGAGGAGCTGTTGGAACTTATCCGCAGGTTTGAGGCGAACTGAATCAGTGTTTTTCCCGGAGCAACTGTAACCGAAACTTGCAAGGTGAAGTATTGCTACTGGTACTTTAACTGGAAAAGCTCTAACCTGTGGAATTCCTTTTACCCAACTATGGGATAGAAAAGCTTAGAAGATTATTGGGGTGTCAGTGCCTGGGTTTGAATCAAGAAGCTTTTTGATAAAGAGTATAGTTCCCCAAACTGAGGTATCCAGAAGATGGAAGACAAATTTACCATCGACTATTAGAAGGCGAATGAACGCATGAGAACATATGTGAGGAAGAATTCCAAAATTGGCACCTTGTGTCCCACTATGGTGCCAAATTCTGAGAAAATGATGGAAGTTTTCATCGAGGGATTGCCTAGAAGTATGTTGAAAGGGAAGTTAACCGCCTCAAAACTCAAACTCTATAGACAAGCCCATTACCATAGCCCAGAGGTAATGGATCAGGTAACAAAGCAACACATCTGGTGCAAGTATCAAGTGACATAAAACGAAAGATTGACGGACAGAAGAACTTTTCAAACAACAACTACCGCAAACGATAAAACAACAACTACCGTAACACCAACACCAACAACACGCTATAATAAGCACCCACCATAAATAGAACAGAAGACATGAAACTTTCAGTCTATGCTGTCACTAAATCTCCCATCTGAAAACAATAGGTATACGGAAACCCTCTCTTGTGTAAGAAATCAAACTCTGCATTACATAAAGACCTTGCAAACTGTTAAGTGTAATACTTGCAACAAGGTGGGCCATCTGACCAAGAACTATAGAAACAAAGGGCCAGCCACTGGAAGTAATCTGCTACCAGTGATAGTTACTTGTCATGCCTGTGGAGAGAAAGGGCCATTAATGCAAACAGGCCGCAAGACCACCCAAACAATAATCTGAGGGAAGATCCCTACAGCTGAGGATTGAATGCTCACCCAGACCCGAACGTAGTCACGGAGTATGTTTCTTCTAACCACATCTAGCTAAGTATTATTTTGATCTGGAGCCCGATAAAAGCATCCTATCCATATCTCTTGCCTCAAGGCTTAAATATTCCACCCATTACATCGATAAACCTTTTGAACAATATCAAAAATGGCTGACGAAAACCTAGTAAGCACAAACACCGTTATTCAGGGTGCAACCCTAACTTTGTTAAACCAACCTTTCGAAATTGATCTTATGTCGATCAAACTCGGGTAGTTTCACGCGGTAAATTGGTATGGATTGGTTATCCAAGTATCATGCTAGAATTATCTGTGATGAGAAAGTCATCCACATCCCCATCGATGGTGAAACTTTGATCATCCGAGGTAATCAAAGTAAAACCCGACTAAATATCATATCTAGTATAAAAACCGAAAGGTATATATCCCGAGGTTGTCAAGTTTTTGTAATCCAAGTAATGGAAAAGAAGTCAGACGAGAAAAGATTGGAAGATATACCAGTAGTCAGAGAATTTCCAAAAGTTTTTCCTAAATATCTACCTGGCCTTCCCATCCGTACACCAATTAGACTCCAATTGATTAATTCAGGAACCAGCACCTGTCGCCCGAGCCACCCTATAGATTAGCACCTTCATAAAACAGAACTATCTAACCAATTCAAGAGTTATCAGATCGAGGTTTTATCCGACCAAGTACCTCGCCTTGGGGAGCTCCTGTCTTATTTGTCAAAAAGAAAGACGGATCTTTCAGAATTGTGTAAATCGATTACCGAGAGATGTAATAAACATACCATAAAGAACGTTACCCATGTACCCATGATGAATGACTTGATATGACCAACATATTTAGGTTTGAGTGTCTATTCGAAGATGACTTAAGACGAGGGTATCAATCAACTGAGAGTCAGGGATGAAGATATTCCCAAGACTGCTTTCAGAACAAGATACGGACAATTAAAAAAGTTCAAGAGATGCAGTTGGTTTAAACTAACGCACCTTACTGTATCATGGACCTCATGAACCGTATATGCAAACCATACTTGGATAAATTTGTGATAGTGTTCATCGATGATATTCTCATCTACACTCCCGTAACAATTAAAGCACGCAATCATCTGAGAATAAAATCCTAGATTACTCAAGAAAGAGAAGTTGTATGCCAGTTCTCCAAGTGTGATAATTTGGATTCGTATCTGCAATTTCTTGGACACTTAAATAATAGTCAAGGTACTTCATGTTGACCCCCGACAGATCAAAGCAGTTAAGATATTTGACATAATCCTACTACAACTCTACAGAAATACGTCAATCATAGGAACTCCGCCAGTTATTATCGGAGATTTATCAAAGATTTCTCAAAGATTTCAAAGTCTTTGACTGAATTAACCCAGAAAAACAAGAAGTATATCTGGGGTGAAGACCAAGAGACAGCTTTCCAACTACTAAAACAGAAGCTATGTGAAGCTCCAATCTTAGCATTACCAGAAGGAAATGACGATTTTGTTATTTACTGTGATGCATCCCATCAAGGTCTGGGAGCGGTGTTAATGCAAAGAGAGAAGGTTATTGCATATGCATCCCGACAACTTAAGCCTAATGAAGAAAACTATACCACTCATGATCTCGAATTAGGAGCAGTAGTGTTCGCTCTTAAAATTTGGAGACACTATCTGTATGGCACCAAATGTACTGTGTTCACTGATCATAAAAGTCTTCAGCATATCCTTGATCAAAAAGAGTTGAACATGAGACAACGCCGATGGCTAGAATTTCTTGCAGACTACGATTGTGAAATTCGCTACCATCCTGGAAAGGCAAATGTCGTAGCAAATGCCTTAAGCCGGAAGGAACAAATCAAACCACTCTGAGTTAGATCATTAGTTATGACCATTCATCCAAAATTACCATAACAAATTCTTAAAGCTCAAACTGAAGCACTCAAAGAAGAAAACATCAAGGCTGAAAACTTATGAGGAATGGACAAATCATTTGAAATACGTCCTGATGGAACCCGATGTATCAAGAATCGAAGTTGGTTACCACTCTTTGGTAATCTGAGAGACTTGATCATGCATGAGTCCCATAAATTGAAGTATTCCATTCACCCAGGTTCTGACAAGATGTATCAGGATCTAAAGAAACTCTATTGGTGGCCTAACATGAAGGCAACCATTGCTGAATATGTCAGCAAGTATTTAACATATTCTAGAGTTAAAGCAGAATGTCAGAAGCCATCCGGCTTACTAGTACAACCGGAGATTCCTATGTGGAAGTGGGAGTGAATAACGATGGATTTCGTCACAAAACTACCTAAAACCTCAAACAGACATGACACAATCTAGGTTATTGTCGATAGCCTTACCAAATCCGCACATTTCATCCCTACCTGAGAGACAGATAGTATGGAAACCCTTATAAGGTTGTACATCAAAGAAATAAGTTTCCTGGCAGGGAGTGCCATATCTATCATCTATGATCGGTGACAGTCATTTCATGGTCACAGATTGTGGCAAATCATTACAAAGGTGTTTAGGTACTCAAATTAGATGAGTACGGGCATATCATCCAAAAATGATGGGCAAAGTGAAAGGACCATCCAAACACTTGAATACATGCTTCGAGCCTGTGTTATAGATTTTGGAAAAGGATGGGAAAAACACTTACCATTAGTAGAATTTTCTTACAATAACAGTTACCATGCCAGTATTAAGTCAGCACTATTTGAGGCACTTTATGGTCGAAAGTGCATATCACCTGTTTGTTGGGCCGAAGTTGGAGATGTTTAACTTACAGGACCATAAATAATCCATGAAACCACTGAAAAGATAGTGCAAATTCGACAACGCTTGCAAGCTGCAAGAGACCGGCAGAGAAGTTATGCCAATATAAGACGAAAGCCTTTAGAATTTCAAGTTGGAGATCGTGTTATGTTAAAAGTGTCACCTCGTAAAGGTGTCATCTGATTCGGAAAACGAGGAAAGCTTAATCCCTGGTACATTGGACCTTTCAAAATCCTTGAACGGATTGGCCCAGTGGCATATAAACTTGAGCTTCATGAAGAGCTCAGTAATGTCCCACAGTACTTTTCAGTTTCTATTCTGAAAGAATGTGTATCTGACGAATCCTTGTCATTCCAATGAAAGAGCTTCGGCTTGATGACAAACTCAACTTTGTGGAAGAACCAGTAGAGATTATGGATCGAGAAGTCAAGCAACTAAAACAAAGTCGTATTCCTATAGTCAAAGTAAGATGGAACTCTAAAAGAGGACCAGAATTTACGTGGGAATGCGAAGATCAAATTCGTGCCAAGTATCCTCATTTTGTTTTCAAACATCACTCTGGCATCTTAAATCTCAGGACGAGATTTCTTTTAAGGGAGGGAGACTATAACAACCCGGATTTTCATCAATGTAATTATCCATCTATTAAATTAGATGCACTGTAATATCTATCTATTATATATATACCACCTTTTTACAAGGAAAATTTTGCTTTATCTCATTATGCAACGTAACTTGCATCTCTAAAGTAAACGAGCTCACGCAACCTCTACCAATGCCATCTCTATCTATGTTTATATCATGTAAACATCCTAATATGTCAAGTCTATATCTTAATATCATTTTTACCAAGTACATTATCCATTTAACGTACTTTTCAAAACGTTATATCAAAACAGACTTTATCCGTTAACGTTTATATCTAAACCCTAATTATATGTAATGTATACATATAAAAGGAATGTGTAAGCCTTCAAGCATATGTAAAAATGTACAATGCACAACATTTGAATATATTTTCCCTCTTAAATCAAGTTACAACTTTCTAAAGCCCATTGTACAAGTCAATAATGCAAGAAAACCAAACTAGGTCATTTTACCTCCAAATTCATTCTAGTTTCTTACCATCACTTTAACATAAGGTACAAGAACTTAATGCATGACTCCTAAACCCTAAACCTAAACCCTAAGTCATTCTAAAACCCTAAACCCTAAATCAAACCCTAAAACCCTAATTTAATTTTAAACCTAAAACTAAACCCTAAACCTTAAACCTTAATCCTAAACCTTAATCTAAGTCCTAAACCTTAAACCTAAACCCTAATCTATCCTTATTCTTAACCCTAACTTGAATTAAAACCTTAAAACCTAAGCCAAAACCTAAACCAAACCCGATACCCCTTTATTTCATTTTTGACCTATTTTGAACCAAACTAGCTAGCACCACACCTTGTCACCTCCTTGCTAGCTTGCTTAGCACCTTAAGAAACCACCCAAGCACCTTACAAGCACCTCTATCACCTCCCTTAGCCACCAAGTAAACAAACACCTCCTTGTCACCCTTTGCTAAGCCAAGGCCACACTATTTTTCTAGCTTACCTTACTCACACTCCTAGCTTACCATAGTTACAAC
>BQNB010080777.1:0-29829 GCA_026074375.1 Tanacetum coccineum
ATCTTGGAATTACTCAGAAAAGAGAAATTATATGCCAAGTTCTCCAAGTGTGAATTCAAGATCAGTATCATACAATTTCTTGGACACTTAATTGATAGTCAAGGACTTCATGTTGACCCCGCCAAGATTGAAACAATTAAGAATTGGGCATCTCCTACTACACCCACAGAAATACGTCAATTCTTAGGACTTACCGGCTACTATCGGAGATTTATCAAGGATTTTTCAAAGATTTTAAAGTATTAGACTGAATTAACCTAGAAAAACAAGAAGTATATCTGGGGAAAAAACCAAGAGTCGGATTTTCAACTACTTAAACAGAAGCTATGTGAAGCTCTAATCTTAGCATTACCAGAAGGAAACGATGATTTTGTTGTTTAATGTGATGCATCACTTCAAGGACTAGGAGTTGTATTAATGCAAAAGGAAAAAGTTATTGCATATGCATCCCGACAACTCAAACCTCATGAAGAAAACTATACCACTCATGATCTTGAATTAGGAGCAGTAATATTCGCTCTTAAAATCTGGAGACACTATCTATACGATACAAAGTGTACAGTTTTCACTGATCACAAAAGCCTTCAACATATTCTTCGACAAAAAGAATTGAATATGAGGCAACGCCGATGGATATAATTACTCGCAGATTATGATTGCGAGATTTGCAATCATCTTGGTAAGGCAAATGTTATGGCAGATGCCTTAAGTCAAAAGAAATAAACCAAACCTCTCCGAGTTCGAGCATTAATCTTAACCATTCATCCAAAATTACCTCCAAAGCCCAAAATGATGCGCTCAAGATGAAAACCTCAAAGCTAAGAACTACGAGGAATGAACAATGCATTTGAAATACGTCCTGATACGAAGCCGATATCATCAAGAATAAGTTGGTTACCCCTCTTTGTAATCTGAGGGACTTTCATGCATGAATCTCATAAATCAAAGTATTCCATTCACCCAGGTTCTGACAAGATGTATCAGGATCTAAAGAAACTCTATTGGTGGCCTTTAACAGAAGCCAAATCATTGCTGAATATGTCTGCAAGTGTTTTACATATTCTAGAGTTAAAGCTGAATGTCAAAAGCCATCCCGGCTTACTAGTACAACCGGAGATTCCTATGTGGAAGTGGGAGAGAATAACGATGGATTTCGTCACAAAACTACCCAAAACCTTAAACGGGCATGGCACAATCTGGGTCATTGTCGATCTCCTTACCAAATCTGCACATTTCATCCCTACCCGAGAGACAGATAGTATGGAAACCCTTACAAGATTTTACATCAAAAAAATAGTCTCTCGGCATGGCATGCCAATAACCATCATCTCGGATTGTGACAGTCATTTCACATCCAAATTCTGGCAATCATTACAAAGTGCTTTGGGTACTCAATAAGACATGAGTATGGCATATCATCCCAAAACCAATAGACAAAGTGAAAAAACCATCCAAATACTCGAAGACATGCTTCGGGCCTGTGTTATAGACTTTGGAAAAGGATGGGAAAGACACTTACCATTGGTAGATTTTTCTTACAATAACAGTTACCATGCCAGTATTAAGGCAGCACCATTTAAAGCACTTTATGGTCAAAAGTGCAGATCACCTGTTTACTGGGCCGAAGTTGGAGATGTTCAACTCACAGGACCAGAAATAATCCATGAAACCACTAAAAAGATATACAAATTCAACAACGCTTGCAAGCTACAAGAGATCGACAAAGAAGTTACGCCAATATACGACGAAAGCCTTTAGAATTCCAAGTTGGAGATCGTGTTATGTTAAAAGTATCACCTCGAAAAGGTGTGATTGTTTTGGAAAGCGAGGAAAGCTCAACCCTTGGTACATTGGACCATTCAAAATCCTTGAACGGATTGGTCTAGTGGCATATAAACTTGAGTTTCCCAAAGAACTCAAAAATGTTCACAATACCTTCCACGTCTCTAATTTAAAGAAATGCTTATCTGAAGAATCTCTCATCATTCCAATGAAAGAGCTTCAGCTCGATGACAAACTCAACTTTGTGGAAGAACCAGTAGAAGTTATGGATTGAGAAAACAAGCAACTAAGACAAAGTCGTATTCCTATAGTCAAAGTACGATGGAACTCTAAAAGAGGACCAGAATTTACGTGGGAAAGCGAAGATGAAATTCGTGCCAAATATCCACATCTATTTTTCAACATCACTTTGAAGTCCAACTAAATCTCGGGACGAGATTTCTTTAAGGTTGCGGGACTATAACAACCCGTAATTTTCATCAATGTAATTATCCATCTATTAAATTAGATGCACTGTAATATCCATCTATTATATATATACCACCTTTTTACAGGGAAATTTTCGCTTTATTTCATTATGTAACCTAGTTTACATAACCAAAGTAAACGAGCTTACACAACCTCTACCAATGCCATCTATATCTATGTTTATATCATGTAAACGTCCTAATATGTCAAGTCTATGTTCTAATATCATTTTTACCAGATACGTTATCCGTTTAACGTACTTTTTAAAATGTTATTTCAAAACAAGCATTAAACGTTAACGTTTATATCAAAACCCTAATTATATGTAATGTATACATATAAAATGAATGTGCAAGCCTTCAAGCATGTGTAAAAGTATACAATACACAACATTTGAAATATAATTTCCCTCAAAGTCAATGTATAACTCATTTAAGCTCAATGTACAAATCCATGAAGCACGAATTCAAATTAACTCATTTTCCTTCCAAATTCATTCTAATTTCTTACCACCACTTTAGCACAAGGTACAATACTCAATGCACAACTCTTATACCCTAAATCATCCTAAAACCCTAATCTAAAACCCTAAACCCTAAATCCTAAACGAAACCCTAAACTAGTTCTAAACCCTAATTCAAAAACACTTAACTTAAACCTAATCCTAAACCCTAATCCTAATACTAACCTTAATCCTAAACCCTAATCCTAACACTAAACCTTAATCCTAAACCCTAAACTATCCTTAATCCTAACCTTAATCCACGTCTTAAATACTAAAACCTTAACCCGAAACAAAAACCAACTCGACACCCTTTTTCTTTCATTTTTAACTCATTTACAACTAAGCTAGCTCCTTAACACCACCATGAACTCACCAGCAATTCATCTAGCAGCTATACAACCACCTCCATCACCTCCTTGTAAGTTACTACCACCACTTGCACTCCAAACACCTCCTCATCACCCCCTTTGTATATCGAACCCCTCCACATCCTTCCACCACTCAAAGATACACTCCTAGCCCTTCCTAATCACCCTATATCTATACTTAGTCACTACCTATAAGCCCTTGGCCACTACTCCAAGTATTCTTGGGCACCAAGGGTTTTCGAGCCCTATAAAAGCTGAAACACACACACTCTTTCAAAACACACCTCAAAATTCATCAAACATACAAATGAAGTTCTAAACCAGACCAAGGAGGATCAAATAAGGAAGAACTCAGCAAATTTAAAGCCAAGAATCAAGAGAAGGAAGCCCTTGAAGTCGTTTCTAGGCATATGAACCAAAAACCCCTAATTTGACCCATTTTAAGCTCAAGTAAGCTTATATCTTGTTCAATAAGCTCATTTTCTGTTTTAAAACTTTAATAAACTTCTTTATGATCCTATATAAACTCTTGTTTAAGTCCTTGAACCAAAAACCCATGCGTTTTGGTTTTCCTAAACCAAATGAACCAGTTTTGGATTTTCTAGTTCACAAGCTCTTTTTATAAGCTATAAGCTCGTAAAAGTTACTTATTTTAGCTTATAATAATAAGCTATAACCTGCAAATTTGATTTCTAAATCAAAAATAACAATATTATGGCTTTTAGACTTGTTTTGCAAATAAATCCCATGCAAGGGGTATATATTGTAAATATTTTGAAATTATAACTAGAGGGACTGAAAATATAATATTCCTAAAGTTAAAGGTTTAAATTATATATACTTTATATATAAAGGACTAACTTTGTAAAAGTATATAAATCAAGGGTATATATTGCCATTTTTGCATACTTAAAAATATAAACTATAATATTTTTATATAAATTATAAAAATATAGATAAATATTATAAGACATGATTTTATTAAAACTGACACATTTATCGTTATTAATCATCGATCGACGCATTATAAAACAATTACGTTATATAATTAACGTAATTTATCGTCGACTAGCTTTTTAAGAAAACTTAAAACTATAACGTATCACATTACTAGGGAGCTTTATGTGAGGGGTTTCATTTGGGTATACGTTTGGACGAGTTTGCTGGATTTACCATTTAAAGTGTCCTGGCTCCTAAACGTTTACTACATGACCTCTAAATTATGATGGCCCGAACAGTGATACAATATTTCCATAAATTAATAAATCAAATGTTAAACTTCATGAAGTTTTGAAAGATAAACAATCAAACTAAGACTTGACATATTACCCCAGGTTGCATGTCGAGGCCGTTACTTTCATTTGATATACTTTTGCCATCAATCAGATTTCCCTGTTAAGGTGAGTTCATAGCCTCGCATTTTAAATCTTTGAAATATTTCAAAAACCCGCGAGGGGGATACATGCTATAAACCATGAATATAAGTATTTTTCCAACTGTATGTTATCCTGATGCATTATTGCCTAAGTCCCTACTTTTGCCATTAAGACCCCACTATCATGAACCGTTAATTACTCTTCTGAGTAAACGTGAATGCTGTGATTAGATCTATTTGGGACTAAACTCCCCCGTTGGTATACATGTACTTTTGGTAACCAAACGCACTTCATTTGAGTATCTATGCGGGTGTTTGGCAAAGGCACACGTTGGGGCAACTACTTATGATTATTGATTATCTCAAGGCTTCGGTGTCATGTGCTTAGGGCAATAATACTGTTTTCTATGATAATTGTATCTACATTGCAATTATTACTATTATGGGTGTATAACAACGTAACCCACTGTTATGATGACTTGTATTCAAACTATTTATCATAAACCTATGAATTTCACTCAACCATTGTGTTGATCTTTTTAGCATGTTTATCTTATGTAATTAAGCAACATATGGCACGGAGTGGCACGGACTTGAAGATGGCTAAACTGTTATCATTCAAACTTTATGTTTCTAGATTTTGGGACCTCTCTTTTTGTAAAACTCTGATGAATAAATGAATGATAACTAAATTTTCCAAAAACCTCTCTTTATGAGTTATTTTCTATGATTATGACTGTTGTACTATGAAGTATTACCCCAGATTAGCTTCTGCTGCTACATTTGTCAAAATGGGGGTGTTATATATAAACATCAATCTTAGCACGTGTGGTAGACAAAAATGGTCTTCTGAGGATCAAGGGCACTTTGATATCCTTGGGCATATCAAGAATTATAAAGTCTACTGGGAAAGTAAATTTGCCAATTCCTATTAGTATGTTTTTAGCTATTCCTTTTGGATATTTTACAGTCCTATCTGCCAATTCCACTGTCAACCTGGTGTGAGCTAATTCGCCTAATCCTAAGTTAAGGTAGGTCAAGAGAGGCATAACACTAACGCTGGCTCCTAAGTCAACAATGGCATTGTCAAAACAAACATCATTAATAAGCAAGGTAAAGTGAAACTCCCTGGGTCTTTCTCCTTTCAGGGTATGGTGTTATTGATATGTGAAGCTCCATAAGCTTCCATGAATTTTGGTCCATAGTTCCCCTCTTCTTCTTCACAGTAATGATTATCCAAACAACTTGGAAAAGGAACCGTCGTTTTTCTTAACTTGTACAACAGTGTACTGTTCTGTCCAGTGGATACGTCGTATTGGGTAGATCCAATACGGCGTATCGAGTGTGAATCAGCTCCAATAGTGCTAGAAATTGACTTGACTTGGTCTCTCGGGTTTGTTTCAGTTGAGCTTGGTAGGCTTCCAAATCCTCTCTCTTGTAGTACCTTACTCATTTGCCCGATTTGTATTTCCAATGATTTAATTGATGCTCCTTGGTTCCTTATGGCAGCATCTGTCGTAGCTCAGATTTCTTTGATCAAATTAGAATTTTCTTCGTGTCTCTTTGCTGATTTACTCATGAATTTGCTCAGGGTATCTTCCATAGATTGCCTTCGTTCTTGGTATGAAGGATTGTCGTTGTTTCTTTGATAATACCCTAGAGCTGTTGCTCTATATCCCCCTCCTTGAAAAGGTCCACTAAATTGCGTGTAGTAAGCTTCTTCTAGGGTTTTCCCTTCTTCTTTTTGTGGGCAATCTTTGGTGTAATGGGGTCCTTTGCATAGTTCGCATCCTACTTGTGCTGCATAAACTTTTTCATTCACCTTTTTTATCTCCCTTCCTAGATTATTCAGTTGTGCTTGTATAACAGCTAGTCAGTCAGAAGTCTCAGTACTTCTTCCTCTAGATGTTCCATTGTACCATTTTTTAGAGTATTTAGCTATTTCTTGGATGGTCGATTTGGCATCTGCAGCAGTCTTAGTTGGAACGGCACCTTTTAAGTCAAGAATCTGTCGTGTTGGAACATCCAACCCATTGTAGAACAAAATTACTTCCTGCATCTCTGTCAAACAGTGTTGAGGACACTTCATCAAGAGTTCTTTAAAGCGCTCCCATGCTTGATAAAGGGTTTCATCTAGTGTAACAACCCGAGTTTCACAACGCGTATGACGATCGCAAGTCCGATGTCATAATTATTATTTTACGAGTTTTCGTAAGCGAACGTCGACATTTAAAATTTTATTTGTCGTAAATAATTATTTTCGTAATCTATTACGAACGGAAATTTAAAGTATTTATTTTTGACGTTTCGCGAGTCACCGTTTGACCGCGCGTTCGTTAATCGTTTTGAGTATCGTAAAAGTTTACGACGCGTCTCGTTATTATTTTAGAGACTGTGAATTATTATTTTTAAACCTCGTCGTCGTTTATTCCTTGTCCGTGACCAAAAATCGCATTTAATATACATGTTTTACTTAAAACTTTGTTCAAGTAATACTTTTGAATGAACTTTACATGAATAAAATACAAATAGTAGGAAAAGTTTTATAAAAAAATTTATTACCCCCCCCCTATCATATAGCCGACGGCTATATGTGTACACACACACTCAACCCTTTTGTTTCCCCATGTATAATCATTACTAGTTGCTTCCCAAAGTTCATGATTTTCTTTAAAGGCACAAGTAAACACACACATAATATAACCCTACAAGAAAAACACATAGTATGAAAAATTGTTTTCTCTTCTTCTTGTCCTTGTGGGTTCGGCCGGATATCAACCCACACACATACACCATGATTTTTGTAGTTTGATCCAAAAACACATTCAAATAACGCTTAAGTGATGATCTAAATCAAGAGAACCCAAGCTTGAGTTGTTTTTCTTTCCCCTTTTCCTCCCTCTTTTGGTTCGGACGTGTACCCAAACAAACACACTTTTGATGTTGTTGATTTTCTAGCAACCAAATATAGTTTAGGATATCATAAATTCATCATCCATGAAATAAAAATACACATGCAATGAGGTTTATGTGAGGTTGATTTTGTTGAAGCAAAAAGGAGTCTTTGGTGTTGGTGGTGGGTTTGAACCAAGCTAAAGACCATGAAGAGGTGGTTTTGTTGATTGGGTAATACTTGGGTTTAAATTGGTGGATCAAAGTTCGAGTGTGGTTTGGTTTGGTGGGTTGTAAGCCGCGGCTAAGTCACATGGAGGACGACCCGACGTTTTTATTTTCCGATCCCGCTCCATAAAGCATCGTGAGCACCCTTTTATGTTTATTTCGATTATCTCATTCGTTTGATTAAATTTGATTTGCATGCACGTGATGAATCGAGGAAAAGCTTGCGTGGTTAGAATGGATCGTGTGAGAATCGATTAAATGGTTTATGTAATATTTATATGTCATTATAGACATGTTCTAGTTGAATTAAAAGTCTAAAAATAATTTTTAAGATGTTTAGTAAAGTGTAAGTGTGAGCAGAAAGTTTGGCACGCCAAACGAGGATCGAGGTTTTGTAAAATCTGAGTTTGGGCTTGAAAATATGATAAAGCTTTCCGAGACGATCGTTTCGATATAAGGTAGAGCTTCTAACTCTTAATAACAAAAAAGTTAGAGCAAAAACGAGATAGATAGTCGATGTATAAAAACTCAGCATTTGTTCAAAATGGTAGTTGCTGTCTCCGATTTAAAGGCATGTTTTGAGCACTTTCGAGTCCGTTTCGGCCTTCCGGCGAAACACGAAAGTTGCTCAGAATGATGTTTTACTGTTTCGCGAGCCTAGCCAATTTTAAAATCAAGTGATAACGAGTCAAAACCCATGGTCAAAGTCTGTGTTTATATTTAAAATAGTCAAGTGCCAGCAGAATCTTGTAAGGGCATTTTTGTCATTTTCCGTCGAGTTCTGGGTCTTGGCTAAAACTAAAAAGTTGTCCAGAATATCGTTTCGCATAAAATCTCTTTTTACTCCGAGACATGAAATTGTGATTTAGCGGGTCATTCAGAGCGAGTCAGATTTAATTATAAATATATATGTAAAAGTCAAACGTAAGAATAACTTGACGAATATATGTCGAAAGAGTTTAAGTGATAGTAAAATAATATCGATAAGATATTTAAAGAACAACAAGTGTTTTACGACCATTAGTCGGGACTAAAAATGTAAAGTTTAAATATACTAACTTTTGGTAATATACGAACGTAACCTCGTTAAGGATAATTAGTAACCGGATTGAATGTCGGAAGCATGATAAGATAAATAAAGAACTTTTATAAATATAATTAAGTGTCAAGACCTACTAAAAATGGTGAATTTATGAAAATAGTAACTTTTTAAAAATAGAAAGTTTTCTAAAATGGGAAGTTTTCGACTAGGTTACGTGAGGAATAATTATAACTTAATATTGTGGGGTTTTAAGATCTAAGGCGCAAGCGGGTTTCTCATCGCATGTATGAATACGTATATTATATATATACATGATTTTAATGATACGATGTACGCATCGTCGATCGTACTTTTAGGTATAATAATCGAGCGACTCTAATTATAGGTCGTGATCGTGTTCGTGGATTCTTCATACTAGATTTCATTATTTGATCACCGGCTATTGATCGAGGTGAGTTCATAGCCTCGCTTTTAAAGTTTTCAATGTTTTTAACTCCGCGAGGGGGATATATTGCTTGTTTTGTGAAATTGAACGCAAACTGTTTTCTTCAAGATATTCTTAATTTTCAGCTCAGAATGCAGCGCCTTTTGCTCAACTTCCCAATTATCCATAAATTTACTTCAATTCTCAAATATAAACGATTAAGTAACAATTCTTTGCAATAACTATACAAAATGGGTTAATAACATGGGATAAATGATGCTATAAAATAGACGTTATTTGTTGTCATCACCTACCAGAAAAAGGGTAGTACTTTGTTAATGATTGAGATAATGACTTCTTTAGAGCAAGGATTAATTTATCATGGGAACTATGATAAATGTCTGCATCTGGGTAGAATGTAACCATTGTGTGAAGTTATCTTCAACCAAATCTTATCACGCTTCTTATCATCGTTATCTTGTCAAACTAAAAGGGCTCTAGGCTATTAGCATTGTAGTTTTTCATATCTTATATTCAAATACATATATCTATGATTTAATGCATAAACGTAACAACACGTTCCCGCCATCAAATCTGATGCACGTGCCCTTTTGTTTGTTTGCTCTTATGGTCTTGATGTGTTTGTCATCTCAGATTACGCACAATGAAAGAGCTAACAGAAATGAACCTTCTACGTCGACTGAAGTTGAAGGAAGTTTATCTTTCCAGACGCACACATAAAGGCATGATTAGTTCCACAAATCTCACTGCACTGACCATAGTAAACTCCTTCTCACCGAAATAGTGGTTTGATTTAAACGACCAGGTACAACACAAGTAAGTAAAACCAATAAGCAACTAGCTTTTTAGACTTGGTGATATTTTGCCTCTTCGAGTAGGTCCAGTTTAAGGATCTATGAAGGCTTCAAGCTATACGAAAAGGTATAATAGTGCTCATTTGCGACAATGATGGAAAACCAGCAAAATCGAACAACAAATGTGGTCCAAAAAAGCGGTCTTGAAAAGATTACATGAGACCTCTTTACAAGGTAAATACAACAATACACATCAAATTATTGATATGCTTCGGGACCAGGCGTGTAACCTCGATAGCTTGTGCCCTAGCCACTCAAGCCTATTAGTCGCTTAAATACAAGAAGGAGCCTTGGGAGATATTCTTTTCCCTGATATTGGTGGACTTACTATGCCCCAAGCTGTTTCAATGGTAGAGCAGACGGTATGGCACTTGAGGAATTTTCAATATTATGTCCTTCATGCAACCTGTTCTAGAGTTGAACCACCATGTAACATTCTATTCTTCCAATGGTAACTAATGATGAATCAGGGACTTATAAATTATGAATTTAGCATGTATTATAATGCATCTAAGATTATAGAGATGCATCTAATTTAAGTCGGTGCATCTCGGATATGCGATTATAGTTACTTCTTATCCTTCTTATTTTAAGAAAACTTCTCATTTGATTAGTAGGGATCCAGTGAGAAGTAAATTAAAATAAGAAGTGGTGAGAAGTGACTAAAACCACACATTTGAGATGCAACGACTTGCATTAGATGCATTTCTATTCATATAGATGCACCATTTTGAGTTTTGAAAGTTAATTTGATATGTAGATGGTGCAAATTGATTTTCATGATTTTGGCACATGCAGAGGAACAAAAAACAAGAAAAAAAATAAAATGCATCTAATATACGTATATGCATCTAATTAAAAGCTAGAAAACACATTATGATGCGTTATAATGCATCTAAGATTATAGAGATGCATCTAATTTAAGTCGGTGCATCTCGGATATGCGATTATAGTTACTTCTTATCCTTCTTATTTTAAGAAAACTTCTCATTTGATCCTAACTCTATATATATATATATATATATATATATATATAGAGAGAGAGAGAGAGAGAGAGAGAGAGAGAGTGCTATTAATACTTGGTTTTCGTTGATATGTGTCATAAAAAAATTGGTCAAAATTACCTTTTTATGCTATGTTTTGATATATTACCCATCATTTTAAGAAACAAGCAAATGACAAATGAAGGAATAGTTTCTAAGGCTTATTTCCTCCTACACTTAAATTGAACATTGTCGCCAATGTTCTATAGAAGTACCCGTAAAAACGAATAAATGAATAAGAAAACAAGGAAAAGAAACTAGTACTCTCCTGGTTTGCTCAATAATGAAGAAGAAATATGCGATAACTGGTTAAATCGTCCTCCAAGAATCATTCAATGAAACTTCCCAAGAACTTTCAAGCTTCTTCTCGTCAAATATAACTTATAATCAAAGACAAAGACAACTACACCAAGCATAAAATTGCGAGATAGATATAAATATAATAAGAATTTAAGGTTTTGACTCTATGAAAGCATTAAAGATAGGATGAGAGTAACGATATAATTATAGGTTTATGCAGATTTACAACAGAATTACAAATTTTAAATATTGCACATTTTATTTTTCAGAAATACTAAAAAAATTCAAATTTATACATGCCTGGAGACGCGACGCCGTCGGGTGTTAATCCCGACGCCGTCTCAAGCGTCTGTGAAAAATCCTTCCTTGTTTTTAATGAGAAATTTCTTGCACGTAATTTTTTTAGTCAAATCTAAAGAAAGCACTGCATAAAAACCTGGAATTAATCGTTACAATCATATGACTCGAAACTGACGCGAATTAATCTAAACAATTTATTTTAAATGTTTGAATTTTTAGTTCTTAAAACCAATATTTCCCTTACATTTAATTTTGTTTGGCAAATACCTTTGATTGCAAGATATAACGAAGTTATAGGACAACAAAGCATGATTTACAAATAATTGAAACAAAATAAAACAAACAATAATAGAATTAAAAACACCGCAACACACCAAATATGCGGAAAATGAAAAAATATTGGGTTGCCTTCCAAAAAGTGCTTTTCTTTATTTACGAGTCTTGTAGCTAGACTCGAAGTCACACATTCTTACGTGACTTCTCCTTTATTCTTCCTTCTAGCTTTTGCGACCATCAAACTTCGAATGCCTCTGCACACATATTCGTCATACCTGTATTCGGGCCCTAGATCTAAGCTGTCTAAGTAGTGAGGGTTTGTTTCACAATTATCGTACATCACAAATAGACGAAAGGGAGGAAATCTATTTAGTGCCTCTATATGTAAAATCCACGTGTTTGAACATGTCTATTTTGTGGGGCATTTTGAATACGATCCTTTCCTTACCTCTTTCAAACACGATCGTTCCTTCCTCTTTATTATAAATTAGCCCGCTTTCTTCCATAAACGGCTTTCCGAACACCACTGATCCAAGGTAATGATCTATAACACTAGTTGTATCCTCGAGCACCATGAAGTCACATTTGTAAGTGAAGTTCCCAACAAAAACTCTTAGTCCCTTAACTCTCCCTACAAAGTTGTAGTTTTTCTTAGGGTTTGAAGGTTTCCTTCTTGGTTCCAACCTATTACTCATGATCCAGTTATAATGAAGCCTAAGAACCAAAAATTAATTGTGATTGTGAGTCAAATCTAAATAGGCTTGCTCTTTATTGAATTGACCAATCATGTATGAGAACTTCAAATTATTCACCTTCCCAGTTCTGATCTTAGCCTTCACCCATGGGGGCCAAGGATTTTTCAAAAGCCACTCATGATACCTTAACTTTTCATAGTGAGAAAAGTGTCGAAGTGTTTCGGGTCATCTTCTTTTTCTTCTTCGGTCTCTCCTTTAGTTTCCTCCTCGACTTCCTTTTCGCTTTTAACTTCTTCACCAGTTTCATTTGCATTTTCGTGGCTTGTATACTCAGTTTTGCTGGGCTCAACACTACCTTCTTCCTCAGCTTCATTCTCCTTGTTTAAAATGACGATTGAATTAACAAAGTGAACACGTTTTGGAGATGAGGGATTTTTGTTTTGTTCAATTTTGGACGATTGAGATAGATATTTTGGGGAGAGTAATTTTGATAGGATTTTGATTCCCTTGCTTCGAAGCTCTTCTTTAGTATGGTAGTCGGTAGACGTGAAATTCATTTGAGCTGTAGGGCCTCCTGCAGTGTCACAAAAGGGGAGTGTCATCAAGCTTTTCAAAAACGGCCTTCCATAAAAGATTAACTTTACTAATCATGTCGTTTTGCTGTTGTTCAAGTTGAGTCCTTAGGCCGGATAGTCTTTTCTCTTGATGAACGTCAAAATCAATCAGTGTCTTATCAAGCTTCGTTTGGTAACTAGATGAGTAGGTAGAGAATGAGCCGTTCCGTGGGCTGGTAAATGTCTGGGCGTGTGCCCAGTTAAAGTTTGGCTTTTTTCTTTCCAAGAAATGGTGGCTTCGTTAAAGCTTCTCTGTCCTTTGTTCGTAATGAACTGCCTACTTCCTACTCGTCGGTTCGCGAGGATGCGTAGACTCTATTTTCTTCCATCCTTATTTCTTCCTTTAATTTCACTATAACCTCCAAAGAGAGTTGCGTGAAATCACTTCCAATAACACTCATGTATTATTCGAGTTGCTTAAATTTCTCTTCTTGATCGAGTATGAAATTCATCACGAGATCTTCGAAAGCCTCTAGGCGGGATGGTTCCAGTGGTAGTTGGCGCATAATGTTGCTCGTCATCTCGCAGACGTCTCCACTCCTTCCTATTAGTGAGATTGCATTTTTCATAAGCATATCAACTTTACACTCCATGACTCCTAATAATTGTTTAATGTTGGGGTTTTTGTAGTCAAGGCTCTCTTCTTCTGGGAAGACGGGGTCGTTTCATCCTTCGTCCTCATATCGAGCCAACTCCTCGATGGTGGCCCAGGATTTTTTTGCACTCATTATCCTTAGTCAGCCTTCGGCGGCGTAGTCCATAGTTCTTTTCAGGGTGTGATCAATGCGGTTGTAAAATATTTTCACTTGGAGCGAGAGATCAATTCCATGGTGAGTGACTTTTCGGAGTAAGTCCTTGAAACGAGTCCATGCTTCAAAAAGAGATTCACCTTGATGTTGTTGGAACATCAGGATGTCATTTCAGAGTTTTGCAGTCCTTCTTGGTGGAACGAATTAAGCAAGAAAACGAGTAGTAAGATCCTCCCAGGTGGAGATGGATCCTGCTGGAAGATGTTCAATCCAATTGCTAGCTTGATCGCGAAGGAAAAATTGAAATAAACGCAGGCGCGTCCTTTCCCTGTTTGTAACATCAAGGTCAAGTGAGTCCACAAGTTTTAAGAAATCCTTGAGATAGAAGTCCATAGAATGAGCATCCGTTTTGCACCAACCGGATGGTATCAGATCGCAGAGGCACCACATTGTTCCCTATAGGGAGTTCAATGGTGTTTCGATAACCCCCGTAGCTAGGTTTGAAGTAATCTCCAAGAGTACGGATAGGATTTTTGTCTCCCATGATGGTCAACGAAAATGGATTACAAAACAAATAACACAAAGAAAAGATAGACTACAAGAAAGCTAATATACTAAAAATAAAATCCTCACTTGATAGGAATCAAGCAAGTAGACCTAAGTTAAACAAAATTCAAAACCTAACTATTCCACCAGCGCGCCAAAAAACTTGATGTTCGGTCCAATGAGGACTTCAACACGAATGTTTACACTAGCCCTAAGAAATTACCTCATTGTTGTTGTGTAGTAGAGGCAACGACTCAGAGTTGTCTATTGTTCTCTAGGAAATTTGGTTATGAAGCTTGAACAATAATCTAACAAAGGTCTACCGGATAAGATTCATTTTGTATTTTTATTTTTGATAAAATCAGGAAATATCCATGGTTGAGAGTTGTTGGAATTTAGCTAATTAAACTAAATCTGAAATCTAAACTACTTGTGATAAATATATGGTAATGAACGAATTACTTAAACCATGGCACTACTCCTTAGTTTGCTTTCTATCATGTTGCTTATGTCCCCACCCTTGCGATGATAATAGTGTAAGTATTTTCCTAAAGTCATGAACGAAGTACCAATCCCGTCATCCTAATGTAATATTCTTTAAGCAACACACAAGTAAGGTAGTATGAAGACTATTACAAGGACCCTAAGATTATATCACATGCAATTAAAACACTTAAGATGGATCAACCATATACGGTAAGGTAGTATGAAGACTGTTAACGAGGTATGCCTTTCAACACACTCGCGTTTCCTTAACTCTATGCCAATTAATGATCTTAATGTCTATTTTCTAAGCCTAACGCGCACAGAAAGAATTCATCACAGAGAAGCAACATTAAAAATATCTACAAAACTAAAATTTATTAAAAAAAAATGCAATCAGAAGTAATACAAATAGAATCTTTGCCTGCATGGTAAATAAAGAAGAAGAAACAAGAATCTATCACAAAACACATTGACATATTAAGTAATAATGGATAAACGAGAACTTCACGTTAGATTAAATCATGCAATAGATGTGTTTACAAGAAAAAAAAAGGGGGAGTTGTTTTTAATATTTTGGGGGGTGACACGCCTATACACAAGCCCAAAGTCTGCTAAAATCGTCTTCTAAACATGGTTCGTACTCCCAAAAGTTACACACTAAAAACCCTAAATGAGTTTGTATATATAGATATCAGACCGCGATGGCGCTATAAAATTCTTGACGCCGTCGTGATACTCCTGACACCGTCTTGATCAAGTTCTGACGTTGTCGCAAGAGTTGGCGACGCTGTCTCCATCGTCTGAATGATGATTTCTTTAAGAGATTTGGTGTAGAGTCGTAGTCTTGTCCGTTTCTTCTCCAAATGAGCCCACGTGTATTTCCTACAAAAGCCATCCAAGTGCTAAAAATATGAAAATAAACAGTTAAGCACATGATCTGGGCATATTTGCATGATTTAGGGGGTTAAATGACCCCGAAAAAGTGTATAAAATGACACCTCATCACTGAGTTGGCCCAAGCGGAGATGAATCGTCACAAGCTCATCCGTGAATTCATTCCAGAGGTTTTGAAAAAACTTCACATAAGCATGGAGTACAGACAGTGTTTGGTGGTTTCGATTAGCTTATGCTTCACCGCCAGTTGGTTGGGCGGTTTAAGTTGGGGTAAAACGCAAGATCAAATTGCCGCTATGCTGTTCGGGACCCTCGACTTGGATATTGAGGGTTACAAAACATGGAAGGATAAGCACCGTGAACTCTTTACCAAACAATATCCCTTCATCCAGAAAGTTGACGATTCTTACCGACTTTCGATGGACACTTTGATGAAGGTTTCACCTAATGTTCCTCCTACCACCAAATATGGGGTCGGGCCCTCCACTGCAGATGACACCGGTGATGCTGCCTGGAAGTCTCCTCTACAGATTCAAATGACTGAGACTACTACTGGCGCTTCTTTTAGGACCACTACTTAACCTGTTTTTTACCTTTATTTTAGATCATGATATATTTTGGGACTATGTACTCTAGCTTCTATCGAATGCTGTAATCTTAATATATTAATGGCCGGATGATGTTTTTGATGTTGCTTATATGTGCATTTTCGTTATTGATAGCCAATTTACCTTACCTTTCGATGAAATTTTTTCCCTATTCTTGAGACGTGATTGTATGTTCATCCGATGGCTACCATTTGTGTGTCCTTCTGGGAGTTTTAACTTTTTGGTTGAAGTTCTTCCCTGGTTAATTAGACTTAAGGGAACTAAATGGATATTGACTACATGGAGTCACATATTTTTTTGTCTGGCGACCGTCCCGTGACAGACACTTGGGTCGCAAAGTGACGGACACTTCTTTTTGTATTTATGTTCGTTCGGTGATTATCTGGGCATTTAAACTTTCGGTGAAGGTTCTTCCCTAGTTAATTAGACTTAGGGGAATTGAATGGACCTTGACTACATGGAGTCACATATTTGTTTGTCCGACGGCCGTCCCGTGACAGACACTCGAGCCGCTTAGTGATGGACACTTCTTTTAGACATTGACTACACATATCCCTAGGGGTAGCTAGCTGACCGGGGGAATCACCTATATTTTTGCCTAAGAATAATCATTCAGGAAAACCACCCCTTCCTCTAATACGGGAAGGGATCATAATACATTAATTAATCAAGTGATAAGAGTTTACATAAGACAGTTTTGGAGGTTAATCGCATGCCATGTGCGAGGGACCTCCCGGTCATTCATGGTAGTAAGCTTATAAGAGCAGTTGTCGTATGCTTCAACTACTCAGTATGGTCCTTCCCAATTCGGACCTAGCTTGTCTTGGTTTTCTACTCGGTTGGCTGCATTCTTTCGGTAAACAAAGTCTCTGACCCCGAAGGACGTGGGCCTAACTCTTTTGTTGTAGTATTGTTCTACTTTCTTCTTGTATTTTGCTTCTCGGATTACTACCGTCTCCCTCCTTTATTGTATGAGATCCACGTTTAGCCGCATCTCTTCTTCATTTTGTGCTTTGTTGAATAGTAACATCTGGTAAGTTGGCATGCCTATCTTCGCCGGGATGATCTCTTCACTCCCATACGTTAAACTAAAGGGTGTTTCCCCATTGCTTGTTTTCAACATGGTGTAGTGAGCCTATAGGATGTTGGGTAACTCGTCCACCCAACCTACTCTTTCTCTTCCTAACCTTGCCTTAAGTCCGTGCATCAAAGACTTGTTGGCTCTTTCGACTATACCATTAGCTTGTAGGTGTGCTACTGACGTGTTCATCTGTTTGATCTTCCATTTCTCGCCTCAACTCTTGAATGGGTCTTTTACCAGTTGAGTCCCATTATCGGTCACAATCACCCTCGGAAGGCCGAACCTGTATACAATGTTTTCCTAAACAAACTTTTTTACCTCTTTACCTGTGGTTTTAGCCAACGGTTTCGCCTCCATCCATTTGGTGAAGTAATCTATGGCCACAATTTTAAACTTGAGCTTGCCGAGACCCTTTAGGAGAGGTCCTAAGATGTCAAGGCCCCATTGATAGAATGGCCATGGTGACATGATGGATGTTAATTGTGTCTTTGGAAGTCTTGGTACCGGAGCATGAATTTGGCATGAATCACACTTGTCTACATCTTCTTTAGCATCTTGGTACATGGCTAGCCAATAGTATCCTTGCCTAATGATTTTCGCCACCACAGATCGTGCTCCGGCGTGCATTCCTCACGCTTCTTCATTAACCTCTCTTATTATGTAAATTGCTTGGAGCGGCCCAACACACCTCGACATCGAAGATAGGTATGATTTTTTAAACAATACTCCTTCTTCTATGAGGTACTTGTAGAACCGTAGAGGGGGGGGGGTGAATACGGTTTTGTTGACTTCTTTGAAGTTTATAAAACTTTAAGTCTTGAAAGAGTCAAGTGGTGTATTAATCTACTTTACAAAGTGAACAATAAGTGGATAGAGATAATAAGAGAGAAGAATAGACACCATGATATATTGGTTCGGGAAGGGGGTTCTAGTCCTTCTGTACATCCAGTTGCGAATCCATGACACCGATACTATTCCTAGTATAATCCTTATGGTGGACTACAAACCGTATTACAATTTAACTCCACCGACTTTCATACATAAAGATCGGCCGGGCTCACAATGATGAGTTACACCTACGGTATATTCCGCCCCCTTGAATGCTCACATTTGAACCCGTGATTCGACTTAACCTATAACCAATAAAGCATTCCTCTTGGAAGCTTATCAAACCCTAACTAGATCCCTAATGATCTAGGCTTGATCCCACGTATACAAGACTTCCCTTACAACTCGATAATGGAAGATAGTTTGATTTAAGAATCAATTCCTAACCTAGCCTAGAGACTCAATTCTAATAGAAAGGGTATGAGAAAGAAAACCCTCGATAAAACACACAAGTATGGATTAGGTACTTGTGTGGCTCTCTTGCAGAGATGTGTTCACTTCAATAGAATGATAAGATGAGAAGATTAGAACACCTTGATGTTTAGACTTAGAGGATTAGAGAAGAGAATAGAGAGGAAAGAATGTTTGCAAGAGATGAGGAATACAAAGGCCAAGGGTGGGTATTTATAGGCCAAAAACTCAAATTGTGGAAAAGCAATTCGAGTCTGGCGCGCTGCCCACGCGTCATCGCGTGCCCAGAGCGCCAGATTCCCGAGATTGTTTTTCCTTCGGGATCTTGTTATTTTAAATACCCGCACTTGTTAAACCCCCGATTGTACTTTACACTATGACCTTTCAATCATTCTTATGCTCAAGGTCAACCAACTCAAATAGCTATTTGATAAAATGTTTGTGAAGTATTAAAAGCGTTTTGTTTGTTCGATAAAGTAAAGATAGAAAAGAATTATCGAAAGGGGCATTTTGAGTAATCCTCAAATGTGTAACTAGCCTAGTTGGGATACAACTAAGGGTTAGAAGGGCTAGTTACAAACCAAGAGAATATTCTTGGAATATTCCTTGCTTGGTGAGAAAGGGGGGAAAGGAATTGAAATTTGAATTTCAAATTCAATTACCACATGTTGGATAAGAGAAGTGAGTTGTAGATAGGTTGGCAATGAGTTGTTGATGACATCAAATAACGTCTATTTTATAGCATCATTTATCCCATGTAAATAACCCATTTTGTATGATTATTGCAAAGAATTGTTACTTAATCATTTATATTTAAGAATTGCAGTAATTATGGAGTAATTGGTGAAAGTTAGCAAAAGGCACGCATTTTGGAGCATAAACGAAGAGTTCGAGAAAGTCTATTGATCTGACAGAAAATACGCCGTATTATTCTAGACCTATACGACATATCCAAGACTTTGACGAATCAAAAGACCATTGCCTGACTTTGAAGAATACGCCATATCTACATCAATAATACGCTATATGTAATACTTTGGTCAACAAAGAAGAACAAGCTAGATTTACCCAATACGTCGTATCCATCAAGAAGATATGGCGTATACGTGCCTACACTTCACGAGATACAACAAAGGATTTAAGTCCAATACTCCGTATCCAGGAACATCAATACGCCGTATTCAAGATTTATTATACATAAAGCTTCTGGAAGATATCAAACGTGGTCCTTACTCCCAGAAAGCCCAATACGCCGTATCCCACATCGGTGGATACGGCGTATCGAACCGACTATTAGACCCTATATATAGACAACCCAAAACTCAGTATTAGGCATGGAAGTTAATCCCTAAACCACCAAGTCGACCAAGAGACGATCAGAAGAGCCTAGAAGGTCAGAAAAGAGCCTCAAGATCATAAGAAAACTCTTGTAATAATTAGGATTTAGACTGACATAGGTTTAACATAGGATTAGAATAGAATTAACATAGATTAGATAACCCCATATTAATTAAATTGATAGATTTAACCTCGTTCTCAGTGATCGACACCCTACTTACCACGAAACTACTACCGATCGGGTACACTGCCCGTTAAAGTGTTGTTTTTGGTTGAGTCGGCGAAATAAAATTCAAAACTTGAATCATATAAAAAACAACCCTACACTACAACACATCACGTTTTTGGCGCCGTTGCCGGGGAGTGAAAATTAATCTTATGCATTATTTTGATATTTTGGTTTTTAACATTAGATTAGATCTAACCCTTAGGATTAGTGTAATTTAGATTAGTGTATATTTTTGTATATTCTGTATATTTTGTATATTTGTCTTTAATTGTTTGCTTGTATATTTGTGTGTTTAATTGTTTGCGTATTTAATTGTTTTTCTTGAATACACTGTTCTGGTCGACAGTTGAATACGGCGTATCCTATCCCACTGAATACGGCGTATCCAGTTCTCTGTCCAATACAGCATATTCATCTCAACAGATTAATACGGCGTATCCACTTCCATTGGATACGGCGTATCGATCGTCTGGGACAGAAACTGAAATAATTGATTTTCGTGCCAAAATTTTGTTTTACCTTTCTTCAGAGCAAATCCTGCTGATATTTTTACCCTTGTTACAGGAAGAACTTATCAGAGCTAGTTGATTGAAGAAGGAACCACAAAAAGTCATGGCTGAACCAATTATAAATAAAAGCATAGAAAAAGCTCATTCTGAATCATATATTTCCATCACCAGTAACGACATAAAAGTTAATCTCAGCAAATAATTTTTGGAGGAATTACAAAAGAATACATACCACGGATGGATTGACGAAGACGTTATTGACCACATCGCTAAGGTACTCAAAATTATTGATTTAATTCGCGTTCCTGGTACGGATTCCCATCAACTACGAATTAAGATATTTCCTCTCTCACTTACTGACGAAGCAAGGCAATGGTGGATAGATGAGGGGGAAGGATAAATCGCGGTATGGGAAGACCTTGTTGAGAATTTTTTTTGTAAATTTTATCCAGATTCATACGATAGAGAAGATGAAATGTTGGATGAAAGAGACAATTGGGGAATTGATCCGCTTGAATTTTATCAAGATGATTTCATCATTTGATAACATATGAAAATGATGGAAGAACTAAAAAGGTATTATTCCATGCCTTGTATGAATGGGAATTGGGAATAAATACAAATTAATAAAGTAGGCATCTTGCGTATAACAATACTACTTCTGACTGCTTCTTCATACCATAATCTATAAACACATGAAATAGAGCGACACCGGAAAGGAAGAAGAACAAAGTCAGACAAAGCGCAAATATAGCAATACATCCAGTACTACTGATGAGAAACCTAACAAAAGAAGGTGCAAAGCAGAAAAGTTTGAAGCTATTCAGTACTCATTTGGACCCAACGAAGAATATATTGCTATTAGAAGTTATGAATATGATATTTGGGAAAGAAACGAAATTTGTCCATAATCTACCAAGATATTTTAAGAAAAAGAACGAAGGATGGAAGGTGACGCGTCCCAAGGAATAAAAAGAGAAGCTGAAGAAAAGTCTAACTTAAAGACTTTGCTGTAAACAAAAGTGCTTCCCGGGAGACAACCCAAAATGTTATTTAATTTTGTTATCGAGTCTGTCTTCCCAAACTTCAATACGGCGTATCCGCCCCATACCATACGGCGTATTGATTGTCTGGACGTTATCAGTCTTTATTTTCATGCACTTTAAAAACATTATTGTCATTTCTGCGAATATGCCATATTCATTAACTTGATACGCCGTATCCACAGTCTGACCCGTATTTAGTATGTTTAGTTTAGTTTAAATTAACCATAGGTACCAAGAAAGGAATGCACCTGTTTTTTCCTATATTTTACGCAGGACCTCGTGAAAGAAATATCGACGAATATTTGTGGAGAATCTACAAATCTAAAATTTTGAAGTGTTGGAGTCTTGAAACCTCAAGACGGCTGTCCAACACGAAATCTTGCTCATAAACGCAACTTGGAGAATCTACCGAGCAAATATCAGGGGAGTTTCTCATTCTAATTCTTTTTTTAAATTCTCGTATTTAATGTTTTATATATACAATGAGGACGTTGTATAATTCAAGTGGGGGGATGGTATTAGAATGTTTACTTGTCTAAATTTTCACAATAAAAGGCTTAAATTATGCTCAAATTTATAAAATTTTCAAGCATACTTTTGTGAAATTACATGTTACATAACCCGCACACAATAACCCTTGATAGATATTGTCAATTTAACCTTTCCGTTTCCAAATGTTTGCCCAAATTCCACAAAATATGAGTGTGTCGGTGATGTTGTAGAATTTAAAACTTGGCTTGGTATATCACTCGAGACCACAATAGTGAGTATTATGGATTTAATTAGAGTAGCTTGTTTAAATTGGTAAATTTTAGGATTACAACCAAATCGCCTTTACATGTTGCTTATTAACTAACTACACCGGTTAGTTAACCTCCCGTGGAACCTTTTTCCACTCTCATCTTTAGAGTGATGATCCACTAGAAAAACCCGTAGAGCCAATCCTTTAGGAATTTACACCAACTATTTGTTTCGTTACACCCTTACACCTTAACCTACCCTGTTAGATTAAGTTTAATTTACAGTTGCTAGTTGCTTAAAGTGTAAAGTTTGTATTTCCTGAGTCTTGTGTCATTTTCTATCTTTGGTGCGGTTGGAAATTTGCACATTGCAAATGGGAATGTATATTAGTAGTCAAAACTCATGTGATTTTACTACCGTCATAATTAATTGTGAATCCGAAGAACAAAGAACTACCAAAGGAATTATCCGGAATTATTATGATCATGAAGATGGTGAAACTACACTGAGATTTGAAGTTTAGTTAGCAAAAAAAAGAGAAAGAAAGAAAGTTTGAAAATAATCGTTTCGCAAAGAGCATTACCGAAGGAATTACACGAAGGATCAATTATTCGTTGATACGTCAAGAAAATCAACGATGTAGAGTATTGTACAAAGTGGAATATATCGCCACTTGCCTTGTAGAGTAAGTAAAAGTTTTAGGATGATTGGGAAGTTGACCATTATGCTCGTTATCGAACACCAACTCTTGGTTGTTGTTTTTATCTATGTCAGCGTTGTTAATAGTTGTGTCTTAATCATGATAACGGTTCGAGAAATAGTGTCTAGCATCTTGTATATTAAGTCATAATCTATTTGGTTTCTTGATTTTATTTAAACAAACAATTTACTTCCCTCTCACTATGATTATATCTGGTTTTTTAGCAACTGAGGATTTCATACGAACATGATGGTCTATTCCTGGCTTTCGGGTAGTGTATGAATTGTCTTTGTACGTGTTTGTTGGTTATGAATTTTGGTTATTAGTTAGAAGGTTCCTACCTATATCATTTTTCATCCTACCGTTAGTTAATTCAAATGGGCGACTATGGTTCGAACACTCATGTCTTATCCGGCGTTCTTGGGTGTGTTTATGTGCTCAGATGCCTTGTTGGACGTGGATACTTCTGGTGAAAAAGATTGTAGATAGAAATGATCAAACGTACGCCTTTCAATACAAAAACCTCTATTTACCTTTATAACTTAGTTATCCTTGGCTTCTTAGTGGTGGAGATGTGTATCCCTAGCCAAGCTTATATTGAATACTCATTACAACCACACCCCCCGTAAGCAATTAAGAAAATTAGTTACCATGTATTACCATTAGATTAGCTTGAGTGATTTTGAGTGTTTTCATCTTCCTATTTATGTGGGTGTTTGGTTTGTGTACTGTAATAGATCAAATAAGTGCTTTACGGGAATATATCCTTAGGGAAACATTTTTATAAACCTTCATAAAGGCTACATGAGGACAAGTAGGAAAAATTTCAAAGTGGGGGGCTATTTGATGACCATCAAATAACGTCTATTTTATAGCATCATTTATCCCATGTAAATAACCCATTTTGTATGATTATTTAAAAGAATTGTTACTTAATCGTTTATATTTAAGAATTGCAGTAATTATGGAGTAATTGGTGAAAGTTAGCAAAAGGCACGCATTTTGGAGCATAAACGAAGAGTTCGAGAAAGTCTATGTAATCTGAAGAAAATACGCGTATTATTTAGACCTCAATACGCAATATTATCAAAGACTTTGTCAGAATCAAAAGACCATTATTTGACTTTGAAGAATACGTCGTATCCACATTAACAGTTTTGGTCAATGAAGAAGAACAAGCTAGATTTACCCAATACGCCGTATCCATCAAGAAGATGCGTATCCGTGCCTACACTTCACCAGATACCACGAAGGATTTAAGTCCAATACGCCGTATCCAGGAACATCAATACGCCGTATTCAATATTTATTATACACGAACCTTCTGGAAGATATCAAACATAGTCCTTACTCTAAGAAAGCCAAATTCGCCGTATCCCACATCGGTGGATACGGCGTATCGAACCGACTATCAGACCCTATATATAGACGACCCAAAACTCAGTTTTAGGCATGGAAGTGAATCACTAAACCACCAAGTCGACCAAGAGACGATTAGAAGAGCCAAAAAGGTCAGAAGAAAAAGCTCAGATCATAGAAACTCTTGTTATCTTCGCACAACCGAATTCGCGTTTCGATCGAGGTTTCTTTTACGTTAATCGTTCAAATAATCAAACCGTTTTGTGTAATTTTACAATGGACTATCCGGCTGCTACCCTTTAATGTATCAAGCATGTTTATGAAGATCTTATGTTGGTTTGTTCAAACACCCCCTCAATTTTTTATTCTCGATTGCTTAATTTATCGTTGATTGTTGTTTATGTTTATCAATTTATATTCGTTTACGTGCTTAAGTATGCGACCTATCATTCAACTGGGTCTAGTCCTACATATTTAATACGCTGCAACTTCGGTGTTGTTTGGGCGTAGGCTAAGAGTCCGGGATAGCTCTCCATATTGCAATTTATATATCTAGAATCATAGGATCACAAATATTGACCTATCCTTGCCTTTAGTTTAGTGAGCTTAGTTGAGCCATAAGGTGACCTTGGTATCAACGAGTACATTCTTATTCCATTGGTAAGGACTCGGACAGTGGACTACTAGTATATAAATCGCCGTTAAGCAGTAAGTGGGTAAAGTCTCAATGAGCTAGGGTTTAGTAAGAGCACCATTACTTAGATCCTAAGATAGATTATAATCAACATAAGGATGCTTTATGCGGATGCGCCTAATTGTGACAGAATTAGCGTGTCTAGGTCTTAGGAAGAAGTACTACCTAAGTCTAGGAATGATATGCCCCTTAGAGATAAGACAATCATTGCACTATTAAACAAACCCACGTTTTATCGGATTATTCATGGTTGATACATTTTCTTTACATTAGTTCTCGACCGCTTCTCTATCATTTTCTTGTCTTGTGTATCTTTATTGCTTTACTTGTCATCACAAAAATTAGGTTTGATTACACAAAACCGTTGCGTCTACTAGGCTAGTAAAGACACGTACATGACAAACACACATATAAACATTAAGATAAATATATGATAATTTCACCCACAAAATGAATATGAATATGAAATTAAAATTTTGATTTATTATTTATTTATTTATATCATATTAATTATATATTATTATATAATAAAACTGTTTCAGTTCGGTTCGGTTTTTACGGTTCGGTTTTTGGGCGAAAACCGAAACCGAACCGAAATTTTTCAGTTTTTGAAAAGGTAACAAACGAAATTTTTCGGTCGGTTATTTTGGTTTTTGGTTTGGTTTTGGTTTTTTGGTTTTTTCTACTCACCCCTATAGAGTGGCATGATCAAGGGTTGTGAGAGGATTGTGTTTGTTATGTGAGTGAGTAGAGAGTGTTTAAAAGATGGTTTGTGTTTGTTTGAGATGTAGCATCAATCCAAGGGTTGAGAATATAATGAGAGAGTTTGGATTGATGAGATGGCTTGATCAAGGGTAGAGAAGAAAGTGTGTTAGTTCTGTTTGTTTGAGAAACAATCCAAGGGTTGAGAAGTGAAGAATGTGTTAAGTTGGATTGTTGACATGGCTTGATCAAGGGTGGAGATGAAGAAGCGTGTGTATGTGTGTAATTTGAATTGTATGAAGAAGAAGGTGAATAGTGAGTATGTGGTGGAGAATGTTTTGAAAAGATATCAAGAATTTTGGCAGGGAATGTTAGGGACACAAAGGTACACAAAGTACACAAGAAGTACATGTGTAAGGAATATGAGTTGGCATTGTTGGGAACGTTTATGTGAGGAAGGATTATGTGTGGGAAGGTGGTTTGTGTTTGAAATGTGTTAAAGAGGATTAGTAAGAAGTAATAAGGATTAGGATGGTAAGTGTAAGAATGTTTAAAGAGTAAAATCAAAGGATTGATTTGAGTGAATACTCACATTGCCAATAAGAGAGAAAAGAGTAGGCATATGTGATTATGGGATGGTTTAGGAAAAAGTGTTTGGTGTGTATGTGGAAGAAGGAAATCACTTGTTGGGTAAGAAGGTTTAACAAGTTATTAGTTAGAATGGGTAGAAGGAGTGTGTAGAGGAAGTGAGGACTTGTACATGTGAGGAATAAGTTTGTAAAAGGGTAAAAGCCATAAATTACCAACGTACTTTCTAAAATTTCCCGACTTGAACCCTTTACTTTTTTATTAACATCGAAACCAACGTACTTTCAAATTTTTAACCGACTTGAACCAAACGTTTGTACCGTTAGTTATTATATGGCAACGTTAGTCCATTTAGCTAACGATCGCTTGGCATCGTTAGTCCTTTAACAATAATTTTCTTTATATGATTTTCTTTATATGATCTTTTACGTTTTCGCTCGTTTTTTAACGTTTTCGTCTGTTTTTTACGTTTTCGTACTCTTTTTTACGTTTTTGTCTGTTTTTTACGATTTCGTCTGGTTTTTTACGTTTTCGTCTGTTTTTTTGTGTTTTCGCCCATTTGTTTTTGTTTTCGCCCGTTTTTTATGATTTCGTCCGGTTTCTTACACTTTCGTACATTTTCGTTCGTTTTTTTACGATTTCGTTTGTTTTTACGTTTTCGTCTGTTTTTTTTACGTTTTCTTCCGATCTTTTATGTTTTCGTTCATTTTTTTACGTTTTCGTCTGTTTTTTACGTTTTTGTACGATTTCAACCCTGTTCCTATGATTTCGTAAGATACAGACGAAATCGTACGAACACGGTTGAAATCATACGAAAATGTAAAAAAACAAACAAAAAAGTAAAAAACGGACCAAAAACGTAAAAGATCAGAAGAAAACGTAAAAACATACAAAATTTTAAAAAACCAGATGAAAACGTTAAAAAACGAACAAAGACGTAAAAAACGTGCGAAAGCGTAAAAGAACAAATGAAAACGTAAAACTAAACGAAATCGTAAAAAAACAAACGAAAACGTAAAACAACGGACAAAAACGTACGAAAGCGTAAGAAACCGGACGAAAACATAAAAAATGCGCGGAAACGTAAAAAAATGGCCAAAAATGCAAAAAAACAGACGAAAACGTAAAAAACCAGACGAAATAGTAAAAAAACTGACGAAAACGTAAAAAAACGAGCAAAAACGTAAAAGATCGTATAAAGAAAATCATATAAAGAAAATTATTGTTAAAGGACTAACGATGCAAAGCGATCGTTAGCTAAATGGACTAACGTGCCACAATAATACTACACTGTACAAACGGTTTGGTTTCAAGTCGGTTAAAAATTGAAGTACGTGGTTTCGGCGTTAATAAAAAAGTAAAGGAAATCCAAGTTGGGAAGATTTGGAAAATACGTGGTAATATTATGGCTTTGAAGTGCTAGGAAGTAGAAAAGTCGATAGTATTGATTAACTTCCAAAACCACAAACTAAATTAGTCAATTAGACTTTAAATCTCAATATAATCACATTGGATTTGATCCAACGTAAGCATCTTGATTGCAAACAAGCTAATTTTGTTTTGCATCTTAAGTAAAAGCATATGCATAAACGGGGAAAATAATAGCATTTACACAAAGTGACTTTTGACTTAGTTTGACCAATTGTAGAATAAGTGAGGACATGTACATGTGAAGAATGAGTTTGTAAAACATTTAAGGGTAAGGAAGTGAGAAAAGTCAAAGTATGATTAACTTCCAAATACCACAAACTCAATTAGTCATTTAGACTTTAATCCAAGATAATCAACATTGGATTTGATCACTAATCATCTTGATGCAAACAAGCTAAGTGCTTTGCATCGTAAGTAAAGCATATCTCATAGCGGGAAAGGATGCATTTACGCAAAGTTGCCTTTGACTTGGTTTGACCAAAACGGGAGTAATGCCTGTTATATGATTAAGATCATCGTAGATCCGGATTAAGGTCAAATGATTATTTTCGTTTGTTGGTATGTTGAACGTATGACCATACTAGGTTTAGAAAGATGTTTCGGCCTTAGCTAGAGGTGTTTGATGAAAGAGTTTTGAGTTGGCGTTTTATGTAAAAACAGAATGATTTGTTTTTGCTCCTCTCTAGGTCTAAACTTCATTTGAAGTGTTCCCAAATGCTCAAATATCATATACATACCTTTATTGAAGTTTCCACATGTGTCGGGTAAGAGGAAAGCCAACAAAATCAAATTCGTAAAAACGAACTTCGCAAGTGGCGCGCTGGCCACGGACACGTGCCCAGCGCCCAGAGGCGAATATTCGGTTTTCCGAATTTAGGCTATCGTCTGTTATTTTACATTTTACGAATGTTTATTTGTCATCATTAAAACATAAAGGAGATCCTAGTCAATGTTGCACCAACAATCTCCCCCTTTTTAATGATGACAAATAATATTTCAGAAAGCAGATAAAATTACAAACATAGCAAAGATGAAAACCGCCGTTGATGAAGTTTGCGCTTGATCTTAGCCTTGTAATTTGGTGAAGCTTGAACTTGAACTTTGTCTTCACCTTGAGACTTACATAGCTCCATGTATGCTATGGCTCTTTTGCTTCCGTAAGCTTGCTTTTCTTGATTCAATAAGCTTTAAAGCTTTGCTTTCCTTCTCCCCCTTTTGTCAAATCAAAAAGGCGGGATCTTGGTCTTTTATCAGAAGGTTGGTATCTTTGTAGATTAGAAGAATCGATACCACTGTATGTGCTCCCCCTTTGTTCTAAGGCGGGGATCCATGGGTCAAGAGCATCACCTTCGAAGGTGGTCTTGGATATACTAGCAACAAGTAAACACAAAACAACAAAAGCAACAAAAGCAACAAAAGCAACAAAACATATACACATGTGCAATTCCAAAATGAGTTAGCTTACCATTTGGAGTCTTGGAAACAATAATGGATAGAATCATGGCAATAAATATACATCTACTTTAAGCAAAATACATCATAACATCATTTAAGTTGCGGATCCATATTAAAAACACTATACTAGTACTTTGACATAAAAGCACTATGCTAGTGCCTTACACAAAAGATAAGATTTTTCACT
>BQNB010080778.1:0-29829 GCA_026074375.1 Tanacetum coccineum
CCTATTTAATCAAAGTTGCTAGTTGCTTTTGTGTAAAGTTTTGTAGTTCCTGTGTCAAAGTGAAATTTTCTATCTCTAGTTAGGCCGGGAAATTGCACAATGCAATGGGAATGTAGAAGTATGTAGCTCGTGTATTTTCCTACTTTCGCAATTATGTTTCATTTTCGAAGATGAAGTGTTTAAAGAAAAATTATCCGGATGAATTATGATGGTGAAGACAGTGAAATTACATCGAGATTCGATTATTATGTTATAAAAATGGAAAAATGGAAATTGCAAAAAAAAAGAGATAAAGATAGTCGGTTCATTGAGCTTAAACCGATAAATTACTTGGAGGATCGATTATTCGTTGATATCAACGATGTATAGTTTTCTATAAAAGTGGTCGATATCACCACTTGTCTTGTAAAAGTATGTATAAATAGGAATGATTGGAAGTTGACCGTTATGGGAACGTCAACTTAGGTTGTCTTTGTCACTCTATGATCGAGACGTTTGTATATATTTCTAAGTCTTTATTATGGGAACGGTCGGGAAAGTTACTAGCAACTATATACCACCTAAATTTGGTTCAGGCTTATCAATTTGTATTGTTGAATATTAACAACAATTTACTTCTTTCCTACAACAAAGACCTTATGTTTTTACACGAACAAGATGTGAATTCGAGTCACGCAATGTCTATTCTATCGTTACGGCCATGAATGTGTGATTCAGCGCCTTGTTGTTTATTACTTTTGGTGAAAAGTTAGAAGATCCATACCTAATTAATCTTCGCCTAACCCTTGTGTTAAACTCGAATGATGGATGTGATCGAATCGCACAAGTCTACTTCTGTCGTTACGGCCATGTATTGTAATTCAGCTGCCGTTGTTAGTGTGGTACGTTTTGGTGAACCAGATTTTTAAATGTCACCCCTTCGATTACCATATCAATCCTCCTATTACAAGTCCCGCCTATACAAGACTTGCAATACTTAGATTCATACACAATCCCGTGTAAACAGAACTGTGACGGGCTTTGTTAATATAGCAATTATCATATCAATCCTCATATTACAAGTCCCGCCTATACAAGACTTGTAATACTTAGATTCATACATAATTCCATGTAAACAAAATTATGACGGTCTCCGTGTAATACGATATTATATAAAGTTATGAAGAAAATAATATTCTTAGAGACCATTGTTTAACTTACAATGTCTGAGAACGAAATGAGACCATTGTGCAACTCACAATGTCTAAGAAGTAAGATGAGACCATTGTATAACTCACAATGTCTGAGGTATAATTGAGACCATTGTGCAACCCACAATGTCTGACGAGTAGAATGAGACCATTGTGCAACCCACAATGTCTTAAAAATATTCTGGTATTTATATAATAACTCTTATATAAATAAGCGTACGATATACGCGAAGGGAATGCAAGCATATATATATATATATATATATATTATATATATGTATGTCACGTAAGCACTTAATGCAGCACGTAATGTAAGCACATAAGCAAGTAGTGTGTATGCACTTTGAAAATGTTTGTTGTGATGCAACGTTTGTGAAAACGGTTATAGTCTAGGGTAAAATATGCAACCTAGTTCTCTATAACCAGTGCTCTGATACCAATCTGTAACACCCCTAAAATCGGGTCGCAGTGGAATAGTGTGTCCGGGGCATGTTACTTCATAATATACAACACATGATACAAGAGAACGACCTCTAAATGTGTCGTTTGTAAAACAATCTCGTTGATTTTCTGAAATCAAAATAATAGTTGTCCCATAATTGCATCACCATGAAAAACTTGAATGTAAAGACTCCAATGCACATCAAATAATCCAAGCATCTAATTCACCTGAGAAAAACATGCTTAAAAGTGTCAACATTAAAGTTGGTGAGTTCATAGATTTGTTTAAGTATAAATGTTGAACCAAGGTTCTGTAAAGTGTGTATGGCCATTTAAATCCTTAAATGTCCTTCCAAAATGTATGTATGATTTTTAGAAATCAAATAGTTGTAAAGTATGCATGACCATTTCAATCCTTAAATAGCACAAAAATGTACGTATGAACGTTGAACCGCAATTGTTCAAAGCATGTATGATATTTATATATATATATATATCACCAAAATGTTACAAGTATGTATTGCCACTTTATTCAAGGCACAGTAAATATCCATGTGAGTATAAAACAATGATTACAATTACTCTAAGTTCATGAAACTGCGACGTAGACTTGTATGTATGCCACTTTATTCAAGGCACAGTAAGAGTGTACCCATCGTAGGTGTTCCCTCCAAGAACACCCGGGCATTTCTGAAAATATTCATGTGTATGTAATTGTTGGCCCTTAATACTCAACCAATCGTGTTCTGACATGTTATAACGTTCGTTTGCCCAGTGATAGCTAATCACCCGAACGGGGGTTGTCAATCCCGAATAGATCTATTTCATAACATTCGCGCTCACCCTCCAAGTGATTACAATTCATGCAACCTAAGCTAATTCGTAATCATTTCCAAAGTAAAGTATGTATTTGCGACCAAAAATGAATTCAATTAATGTATCTCATAGCGAGCTATGAAAATAAGTATGTAAACCAATTTGTAATCAACCATGTAAACGCATTTGTAAACAAGCATCTTCTCACCCCAAAAATATATGTAAAACCAGTAAAACATGGGGCTATAAACTCACATTGGTGTTGTAGAACGATTTGCAGAACTGCACATATTAAGCACATCACAAACGAAACACCGGAACGGCTCGACCAAGAAGTTGCGGTTTATCTTAACGACTATGACCCACTAGCCTAGGATAATGTACTTGGGTTTCCTGATGAATGGTTACGTCAACGCGACACATTGATAAAAGACTTAGATTTCCAAGCTGTAATAGTTTGGTGGTTGGTTAAATAAAATAAATCGAAAGTAACGCAAAGTGTGTAATATATTATGTATATATTACATATGAAAAAAAAATGAACAAGTATATAATTCATACCATGAATTATATAACAAAGATAACTAATTAAATAAATAAAAAGTTCTTGTATAGATGTAAACGATGTTTTAATCTTCATCTTTCCAAAGAAGAAGAAAACGATGATTTGCCATACCCAAAGTTTCGAAACTTCAAACAAGTGGCAGCACAAATCACCAAGAAACATGAAGAACATGCATTCCCATCTACTTCACAAGAAGAATCAACACAAAGCTATCAACCCACAGTGTTCAATCATGGGCGCCATCTGTCATCCTCCGGCGCAACAGGAATCCAAACATTATATAGGCCAGACTATCTGTTTGGTTATCCTCAAGGAAAAAAGTAAAATTTTCAGTGGTTTGGATTTGGTGAGTATATTACAACTCATTAGTGGACTCTACACCGGCATGGACCAGAATCCGGAGTAATGCTCGTATTACCAGCAGACCCAGGCCTATGGTCAGAAGTGATATCCAGATGGGAGTCTATTACAATCAATAGACTTAATAATCAAACATGGTCTGACAATAAAGCAAAGTTAGCTTTTGTGGGCGAAAATCTTTTGGAGAAAGTGAGAAGTTATATTTGTTCTCGGCAGCAGAGGCAATAAATGGGCGAACTGCATACCCAGGGGCATATTCTGCTCTTGAAGCAATTACAGATGAACCACAAAATATAACATCTCAAGTGAGGCAGTTAATTCTGCCTTAGAAGACCCATATCGTGGCCATATGGGATGAGCAAGACAGAGCATATAGGGACTTGGACAGAATAACGTGTGAAGAAACTAAAAATTTGTGGTCATTCTTAGAAGACTTCAGGCAATTGGCAACCAAATCAGGAAGATTATATTTTCCTTCAACTAAGAAAAAGCTTTTTTGCCAATCTTCACCACCTTCTCTATAAAAATATAACTGAGGACATCATTCAGGAAATAAACATCCTGGTTTAAGCTCAGGAGTTTTACCTGCAATCAAGTTTACTCATTTTTCTGTCTCGGAATGTGGTAAAGATGTAGCACTCGCTAAAGAATTAAGAGATTGTTCTTCTTTGTTCTGCCAATACCAATTCCTGGTTATTACAAAAATAACAGGAGACAGAAAAATATGGATGAGGAAAATCAAGAAACAAAATAAGGAAGCCGCATAATTTCATTAAAACTATTCAAGTGAAAATACAAAGTGATTGTGGACGGTGAGAAGTGTTATGAAAGAAGTGCAAATGCTTTTATTGTGGAAAAGGAAGCGGCATTTTAGCAAAAGATTGCAGAAGTAAACAAGGAAACATTGCAAGATCAGCTGTCTATCAAGAATTAGACCTTGATGACAATTGGGATATTGTTTAGCAAGCATTTGGTATTGCAGTGTTTATGCATATAGAGCGGCGAAGGTGATACCATCTAAAGGATCTGTTGTTTTGGTCCTAGTAATCCTGTTGAAGAAAACAGCTTTTATGGCATTAGAAGAGAAGATGATGAGAGTGATGATGAGCAGGAATAAAGAAGATAATCAATTTAGTCATCATGCTTTTATGTTCCACCCTGGATCGCCAACAAAGATGACAGGAAATGGTTCAAGCCGTCGGATCGTGGAAACCAAACAAAGAATTACCAGCCAAAAGTAAAGAATGTGAGCATGAATGGAAAGAAAACTACGGGCGGTCACCACAACTTATCATCTGCTATTATGTGGGGATACTAACCAAAGACATTTACAAGACCTTAATGTCCCATAGCCAACTCATAACATGTGCCCTTTGTGCAAGAAATTACCTTGGCAAAACAGTTAATGTCAAAAGAAAACAGCCCCAAAAATCAGAAGAAGAAAAGGACTTCAACAACAATGAAGTAAAGCTTCTTAAAGAACTTTTGAAAGAAAAGACAGAACAAGTGCAACAGATGATCAGAGATCAAGCCAAAGAATACTATGAAAACAAAGCTGCTATGCAAAAGAAAGAAGAAATATGGCAGTCAAAAGAAAGCTTGTTAGTAAGGGAATTCTCTACGATGCCCTTAAAGATCATTGATAACTTTGATTGAAAAGGAGAGGGCTGGAAGAAACAAAAAGATGAAGAAAGAAATACAGTGAGACTAAAAGCTCAGTTGCAGAAGAAGGAAGAAGAAGCAGAAGCTCAGTTTTCTAGAGAAGAGTTTCCACCACTGGGAAACACTCATGTTGCAAGACCTTGCATAGAGACAGAAGTTCATTATTCTGGGAACGCCACTGCAAGTCCAAAAATTAGGAAAATTACCAATCAACTTTATAATGTTAAAGTTGAGTTTGATATTCCTAACTGCACAGCTTTTGGAACCACTGCAATAATAGACACAGGAGCATCAGCGTGTTGTATAAACAAGAAAGTCATTCCAAAAGAAGCACTGGAGCCTCTAACTCAGACTGTCGTCTTCAATGGCTTAAATTCAAGACAGCAGGCTACTCATAGAATAAAGCAAGGCTATTTCCTAATTGAGGAAAACAAATTCAAGATACCTCTCATATATGCTTTTGATATGAGGGACAGCAATGGTATTGAAATGCTGATAGGAGCCAACTTCTTAAGATCCATGAAAGGAGGAATTCGAATAGAAGGAGATGAAATACACATTTATAAAATGGTTCTAAATCAAGACTTCAAACCAAACTGAAATTGCAGAAATTGCTGAGTTAGAAGTCAGTGAAGAAGAATTCCTAGAGATAAATGAATCCATTTATTTCAACCAAGAAGGAAGTAGGGCATTCCAAGAACAGTTCAAACCTGTCATTGATAGGTTGAAACAGCAGGGTACTTTGGAGGAAGAACACTCAAGCATGGAAAAAAAGATATGGTTGAGCTTTGTAAAACTGGGATATCATCTATCCAATATATATTACAATAGAAGATAGACCATTAAAACATGTAACACCAGAGCAATGGAAAGATTATTCAGAAAAACCTTGTCGTAATCGCTTCTCAAAATTGGTGCTATACAGCCCACCAAGTAAAAATAGCAGGAATAAGACACGATGGCGATGATCGTTAAATTCGGGAACAATCTATTGACCTTGTAACAGGAAGAGAAGTTAAAGGAAAAGAGAGGATGGTATTCAACTACAAATCCTTGAATGATAACACATACAAGGACCAGTACTCTCTACCAGGAATAAATACGATCATCAAGAGAATAGGAGGTGCAAAAATATTCTCAAAGTTTGATCTCAAATCAGGATTCCATCAAGTGGCTATGGACGAAGAATCAATCCCTTGCACTGCATTCTTAGTTCCAGGAGGACTCTATGAATGGCGGGTCATGCCATTTGGCCTGAAAAATGCACCAGCAGTATTTCAAAGGAAGATGGATAAATGATTCAAAGGAACAGAGTCATTCATCGCAGTATATATTGATGATATACTTGTTTTCTCAAAGAATGAAAAGGATCATGCAAAACATTTGGAAAGAATGTTAAAGATATGTGAAGATAATGGGCTGGTTTCATCTCCCGACAAAAAAAATGAAGATAGCAGTCTCAACAGTAGATTTCTGGAGCAGTCATATGTGAAGTGAACAATAAAACTGACAACCCACATATCATAAAGAAGCATGTAAACTTCAATTGATGAAACTGAGACAAAGAAAGGATTATGGTCAATTCTTAGGAATCACTTAATTATGCTCGAAATCATTTTCCCAAAGCTTTGATACTCTTAAGGCCACTTATGAAAAAAACAAAATGCTCGGGAGATAGAAGATGAAGACCTCTGACACGAATTAGTCTGTAAAAATCAATAAAGGACATGTTCACGAAATCTTCAAGAACCTGGAAATTCACGGGGGAAAAATGCTTACATCATCTTAGAAACAGATGGATGCATGGAAGGATGGGGAGGAATAGTCAAATGGAAAAAGAGCAAGGAGGATCCAAGAAGTTCAGAAAGAATTTGTGCATATGCAAGTGGCAAATTCTCAAAAAACCAAATCTCATTTGATGCTTGAAATCAAATGCATGCATTAACACCTTGGAGAAATTGAAGATTTACTACCTTGACAAACAAGAAGTATACTCTAAGAACAGATTGTCAAGCCATCATTAGTTTTTATAACAAAACTAATAGCAATAAATCCTCAAGAGTAAGGTGGATCAAGTTTGCAGATGCAGTCACAGGAACAGGCGTCAAAATTAACAATAGAAACACCATAGAACCCCCCCCCACACCCCGGAAAACATAACACCCTTGCTGATTCTCTTTCAAGACTTGTTAACCTTTGTTTTGCATAATGCACAAGAGAAATGAAGGAATTAGCAACAGCAGCTCTTTACTCAGTAGAGGAAGTTCTATAGTCCCCCAATGCCTTTCAGAAGAATATGAAGACTACCTGCGAAGAAGTCATGAAGATTTCCAACCACTTCCTAGAATCTTCACAAAAACTATCTTCCTCTGTAGAACCAGGAGTGCACTATACAAAACGGTACCAAGCTCAAGGCAACCAAACCATAATCAGAAAGGATTAAAATTGATGCATGGTGGAATCCAGTTCGCTCAAGACCTTGAACTTTCTAGCAGCAAAAGAAGCAGATAAATGCCATGCGAAACCTACAAGCCAAATCACACAATTTGCAATGCTCAATATGCTTTGGACAATCAACCAAACGATAACCACTGGTCAGACCAGAGAGAAGATGTTCGAGTTCAAAACAAAGAAGCCAGAAGAATCATCATCGAACTGGAAGCCCTGGTACAAAGATTGGGACGCAATAACATCTAACCACTCAGAAGAAGACGCAATCAATGACGAAGGCAAATACCGCTACAACAGGAAAGGATTTCTAGAAGATGACGAAAGCAGTGACGATTCAATTTTAATTGTGGACCCGGGATTTATGGGTGATTAATTGTCTACAAGCTATTAAAATTAAATTGTCCAGTTCAACTCTTTGTCCAGAGCTTTTTGAAGGCCCGGCATGTTAACAAAAGTCCACAAAAGATAAAAAGGAGTCGGCCCCACCACTTATGTTTAATTATTGTGAATTATTGTATTAATTAATGGCTCAGAATATTCTTTGGTATATGCCATGGTTTATTCACTAGAATATGTCAGATGCCAAAGCATATGCTTTATGTAAAAGCATATGCTTTGATTATTCTCTTTTCACTTAGCCTATAAAAGGCAAAGTTTTATAAATCGTCTAATTTATTGTTTGTAAATATCAGCGGAAAACCACCACACACTACTACTTACCACCAACCTTGTAACATCAAGCTTCCGCAGTGTTTTTAATATAAAGGTGTGTTTTAAGTAATACTTGTACTTTAAAGTTTTAGTTTTTGAGCTTTAATACAAGATAAAAATTCCTGGCAACGTAATTTTCATCTTGGTATCAGAGCTTTGAATCAAAACGTTCTTAGCTCTATGGAAGGCTAAACCCTTCAGGTATATTCAGGAAAAAAAAAGCAGTTAAAAGGGTAAAAGGTATTATTTTATCAATAATTCGTATTTCTACGGTAACATTTCTACTAAAAATTTCATAAAACCACTTGTTTTTTGATAAAAGACAGCGTAATTGTCTTCTTTTATTATATGGATCGTAAAGAGACGGTGGGAAAAAGTTTGAAGTTAACCGTTTGGTGGATATTGAATCTAAAACAAGTTTGTTGTAAATTTATCCTTTGAAGTTCTTCTAATGTTATGTCGAGGCGCTTTGAGCAAGAAATACAGTATTTGTACGATAATTCATGAACTGTAGATCCTGAATATATCGTTTTTAACGAAACAAGTCCTAAACCTACATCAACCGATTTAGCTAATAATCTAGCTTGTGTTTATAGTCGTTTAAATCTATTTTCTAAAGTAGCACTCAAAAATTACAAAAGTATTTCTGAAAAACAAAAAGAACTTGAGTCTAGAGTCCAAAAAATGCAAGAAAAGCTTGTATTTGTGAGGTATTACTAAGAAAAACACAGAGTGATTGAAACCAAAAAAGCCTTACAGATTCAAATTGCAGATCCAACAGCCAAACCACTCACTAAAAGAGAGTCTTGAATTGTTCAAGAAATAGCAGAGCACCAAAGTTAGTCGAAAAGGAAGCCTTAGATTACAGAAGAACTTATCAAAAGATCCAAAAGGTTGAACCACCTTTTTCTCGAAAGTTAAGAAGCTCATAACGGATGAGTTCTTGCCAATCAAAAGGCAACACTGAATATCAAGAGCTATACAAGCTACTGAAGTCTCGAAACACCAGCAGTTGGTTTTTTCAAAAAATATCTGATTACAAGGTGGATTGCTGATCAAGTAAATCGTTGTTTAAAACAAAATATACACTTTATTTTTTTGGTCTTTAAGCAATAGTTCAGAAGTTAGTTGAGCTCGAAGAAAAGTTTGACAAACTCAAACAGGAAATTCATACGATTGTAGAAAAAGAAGTTCAGCCCGCTGACCTTGAAGACTCAATATCAAGCCTGGCCAAAAGACTTGATAGTTTCTCTATCAGTGGAAAACTCCTGGTAAAAAGATAATATAAATTAACGGAAAAATACACGTCTTTGAAGATCCTAATAAAATCTTTAAAGAACAAGTTTAAAAAGAAATCAAAGAAATGACTTCCAGAAGACCAAGCTATCCTCAGCAGAAGTTCTACACAAACACAAACAGAACTACCAACACAAGAAGACCAAATCCGCGGCTACCGACAAATGGCCCGAAATAGGCATCAAGTAGCTAGAATAACAAGAAGAGTGTTTGGAACAGAAAATAATTACAATCGAATCTTGAAGCAGCTGTTAGACCCGGAAAGACAGCTCTGAAATATCAAGAGAAAAGAATGGCGGAGTGGTATCGTGTTCGCAGAAGTACTCTATTCAAAACAATAGAAAAGTACAGCAAGACCGAGTATTGAACATTACTCTGTAGCAAAGAATTTTTTGGGTAATTGGTGAAAATCAAATCAAATACTTCGATTATGCAATGAAGAGTCTTATGAAAGGCTAAGAAATTCTTGGACTTCAGCATATCACTGAAGGATATTCATGATAAGGGCTTCACGCACTCCACCGGAGAAAAGAAGTGCCGGAACATGTTATGCTCTAGTTGTCCTACGAGACACAGTAATGGGAAGATAGCCGACACATTATTGCAACCATGGAGAAGTAGACTCTCGGCAGGGAAAACGCGTTAGTCTATAACATTCCCTGAATATGGATTTAAGTAGTCAATGACTTTCCTCAATTCATGTGTAGATGTTGCTATACAGACCTCATGGTATGATAATTGGCAAGGTGGTTAGAAGTACTCCTTAATAAGATAACAATGGCCTTAACAGGCAGATTATCAGCTCACATACCAGTTATATGGGATTTCCCAATATAGGTGATGGATTGGGTAAATTGTTGTGGATCACCTCACACAACTGGTATCCACTGCAATTTCCTGGTTGAAAAGCAGGATTTATAGAAGAGTTAGAAGGACATGAGCTGGCATCCTAAAGCACACACTAAGCAAACTTTCAGTAGGTGTCCCATCAAGGGGTTGCAGCGTAAATGAAAGGCTAAATAGATCGGTAAGTCTCTGATTTGAAAAGATCCTCAGACATACACCTCAACCACAAAGTACTTAGGTTGATCAGCATGATCGGAAGTAACAAGAGTTAATACTTAGATGAAGATAAAGAACAGTTCATAGGAATTGCTTAATGCATCCACAAGAAAAAATATCTGTTGTATGACGTTTGTTTTAGTGAAAGTTGCTTGAATGAAGCAAGAATCCTAGAAGAAGAACCATTAAATAAAGTTAAGCGGTATAACAAACCAAAACGATCAAGGCAAAGGTCAAGGGAAAAATGGTCAACACTTGGGGAACCATCTGGAAAATGGGATTATTATGTCAAGTATGATGCACCACCAGACACAACCCTAATAGAAGAAATTGCAGCAACTGGTTGGGGAGATGAATTCTCAGACGATGAAGTTACCCCAGGAAAGGAACCTATTTTAGAAGAAGGATAGTGAATTGGAATGAGGATGAATCGAACAGTGGACTCGAAAGGTTCTTGTCATACAAGAAAGACTTGCACAAAATCAGCAAGAATCTCTTGATGAATACTAACACAATGGGCTACCATGAAACATTCTCGCCATACAAAAGCAAGGAATTAGTGTCAGAATGGGGAAAAAAACCATTCAGCAGCAAAGCGTGGTGAGAACCATACAATTCTTTATCTTTCCAAAGAAGAAGAAAACGATGATTTGCCATACCTAAAGTTTTGAAACTTCAAACAAGAGGCAGCACAAATCATCAAGAAACATGAAGAACATGCATTCCAATCTACTTAACAAAAAGAATCAACACAAAGCTATCAACCCCCGCGTGATTCAATCATGGGGCCATCAGTCTATCCACCGGTGCAACAGAATCCACAACCATTCTATAGGCCAGACTATTAGTTTGGTTAAGGAACGTGAGAAAATAATTGAAACAAAATATTTCGACACCAATTAAATTAATAAAAATTCCTTGCATAAAAGTAGACACGCGTCTTAAAGTTATGAATTAAACAACCGATGTTTGTAAAGCTTTTATATAGTTATGATTTTACACTTTCTAGTCAGAGAATTTATAAAATTAATATTTATGAATTAATTTTCGTATATTGACGGATCGTAGCTAAAATGTTGTCTCATTTGGAAAAGTATAATTCTTATTCGATTGTCGAGTTATTGCGTACAGTTATAATTGTAATATATCTTTTATAATATAACTTAGTCGCTTTTACCGGGTTTCTAAATATAATAGAGGTTTAGTAATAAAACACTACTTTATATAGAAATTTGATATAAATTTCGTCTATCTTTCCGGTTAATATAACGGTTCCATATTTATAAAATCTATGTTTTCTTACGTTCCAACAACCCGCGTGTTTTTTAAATTATCTAAATATATTTATATATATCAACTAAAACAAAGTAATGAATATCACATTTATTTAACCATCAACCACCATTTAGTTTTGATTTATAATTTATAAATCTCGCAATAATTTTTATTAATCAATTATTATAAATCAAACACGCCCTAAAGGCTGTTTCTGCTCACCCTAACACGCCCGTTTAGTTATTCTGCCAAACCAAACGCACCCTTATGATCTTTTCTTAATACACAAAACGACCCTTGGTGCAATAATGCAGAAACCAAACACCCTTGTTTTGGTGTTAGCTGACAAACAATTAAGCCCCTGTTGGTTAACTCTGGCCAAAACCTACACCCCGTTTGGTTATTCTGCCAAACCAAACGCACCCTTTAGGCTGAAAACCCAGATCCAAACGCCCTTGTTTGGTGTTATCCAGCAAACCAAACACCCCAGTTTGGCTGACACTAAACCAAACACACCCAATCTGTTGTTAACCCTAAAACCCAAACCCCCTTTGTAAAGATAACTTAAACCAAACGCACCCTGCTGGTGCACTTAAACCAACCAAACGCCCTCTTGGGCTGTTAAACGCGAAACAACACACCTTCGGAGTGTTTCAACAAACTAACCACACCCTCGGCTGGTGCTAAACCCAACGCACCCTCGGCCGATGGAAACCAACCGCACCTTTGGTGCATAACAAAACCACACGCACCCTAATCTATGAAAACCACACCGAACGCACCCTGCTGGTGCGAGCCACGCAACCCGACGCACCCTTGTTGTTATGACAGCCAAACGCACCTGGGGTGGTGATAACCACATAAACAAACACACCCTCGTGGTGTTTATTAGAACCAAACGCACGCTTTTCGTGCTTGAGCCAAACCAGACGCACCCTTAGGTGGTGGCTAGTGATGACGTGAGGGTGGCAGTGACGATGGTGGTATCGGTGGGGCTGCGAGATGGCGATGATGATGATGATGGCGGCGGCTGTGGTGATGGCGGGTGGCGGCGCGTGATGGTGGGGATCAGGTAGATCGGGTGGCGGGAAACATTTTTGGACTCGGCCGCAAAACTCGCCGAAACGTTTTCCGGCGGCGGTTGGCCGAAAAAGATGGCTGGAGGTGGGGCGGCGACGGTGGAACTCCCCGGAAAATATGAGAGAGAGAGAAGTGAGTGTGTGTGTGTGTGTATATTTTTGATGAAAATGAAAAAAAATATATAACTTTTTATATATATATATTAAAAGTTATAAAGTGAAATGATAAATGCCCAATAGTTTAGGGTAAAATTAAGTGACAAGTTTCACATAGTTCAAGGGGTGAAATGTTAAATATTACTAGCGGGACTAGAAGTGTAATTTTCGTTAATTAATGGTTCGGGACTCGTTTGGACTACTTAACGGCCGATTCAAAACATGAAACTTGCGCCATTGTTTTCCAAATTGTTTTCCCATAAAAACGAGTATTCACTCGACTAATTTTCATAAACGGTTTATAAAATTTATCTAAAACGTTTATTATTTATTTGTATATTTCCGATAAACTTTGTCCGTAAAATAATCTTTTACTCGAATATTTGCATCTTCAACAAACGTTACTGAATAAAATGATGACTAACTTATTAAATATTTTTATTTAATAACAAGTGTTAATTAAATATTATTTAATTATTTTCCTGTCGGTACGCGTTGTTCTTGATTATAAAATCTTGCGAGGGCATTTCAGTCACTTTCTGTCTGTTTTCAGGTCTCGGGCAAAACTAAAACGTTGTCCGGAATGTCGTTTTACATCAAACTGCTTTAGAATCTGAGTTGTGAAAACGTGATTTAGTGGCTCGTTTTTTATAAATCAACTTAGGAACAACATATATCTCTTTTAAATATGTACAGAAAAATTACTGGTTACGCGGTAATCGCTTTTATGTGACAATAAAAGGCCAAAAGTCAAAAAGTCAAAAAGTCAAATCGGACCGGTTACGCGGTAATCTCTTTTTATGAGACAATAGAATGTCAAAAGTCAAAAAGTCAAATCGGACCCGAAAAGTCAAAGGGTAAAATAGTCATTTAAAATTTCGAAAATTACCGGATGTTACAGCTTAACCTTTTGATTTATTGGATTTTCTACTCCAGTTATAAAAGACTTAAGTATGCCACTAGTCTCATCTTTAGTAGCTAGAAAGAAAACCTAACTAAACCTATTGTAATCATCTGTGACAACTAGGCAATACATCTTTTTCATTAGACTTTTTACAAATGTTGGACCAAACAAATCCATATGCAACATATGCAAAGGTTGAACGGTTGAACTTACTATTTTGGACTTACAAGAAGCTCTATGTTGCTTTCCATTTTGACAAGCAACACAAGTTTAATTATTTTCAAAAAGTTTTGAAGGTAAACCTCTTACAAGATTTTCCTTAACTAGTTTATTCAAAGTTTTAAAATTTATGTGTCCAAGTCTCCTATGCCAAAGTTTAGATTCATCGGATGTAGCTTTTGCAAAGAGCAAGTTTGACCTCCTTTAGAAACAATATTCTTTAAATCAACACTATACATATTGTTCTTTCTAGGAACTTTAATAAAACTTGACTTACCAACCCATTAACTTAAATGTTTGGAGATTAAAACAATACATTCAGTGCATTAAGAAAACACTATTCTTTTTGTCACATATTTGTGAGACACTAAAGGGTTTAGAACTTTAACTCTTTTACGAAATAACACATTCTCAAAATCTAAATTACGAGTTTTTGAATGTACCCTGCTTGTAATTTTCCACATTTAGGGGTACCTACCAACAAAGGCAACATATCCTCATCTATCTCTTCAAAGTGTGTTAAGATAGGACATGTACCCTATCATGTGCCCTTGAGCATGCCACTAGACAAACACTTCTTGATCCTGAAAATCATTTGTGGATTGCCCTGCACATTAGATAAGAAAAATCAGCTTCTTATATGGGGAACCCCAAGGCCATTACTGACTTGGATCTGCCTTGTGCATCAATATAATCAAACTTTTTCAGGGTGATTGATGCACTGTTGTGTTTAGAAACATGGTCTAAAACTTTAGTCTTTGGTTTCCAAACCCAACAAGCTGAGGCCATAACAGCATTAACATTATTTCCCTGAACAACATTAACTACTGCTTTTGGCCTAGCAGTATTAACATTTTTATCCTAACATGTAATTAACCCCAAATTAAATACTGGTTTTAAATGTTTATTCTTATGAATGGGGCCTCTTAACATTGAATGTGCTTATTTGGAAAGATTATGAACATGGACTAGCACCATTCACTGTTGTTTTTGTATGAGAAGTATTAACTTGTCTAGCAGTATTAATTGATACTAGGCCAGATTTCATTAATACTGCTTTTGGAACCATGTTCCTTTTAGGACTGGGGTGAGTCATTCTAGAAAAATTCTCGTGATTCACCCTTTTAGCATTGTTCCAAACAAGTTTTATATTTTGAAACTATTTTTGATTCACCTTTTTACAATCTACCTGTAAATGATCAAAACTTCCACATACATAACAAGATTTGTTAAACATATCAAAATTACTTCCTAATCTTTGAGACATCATATTATTCCAGTTTCTTTGATTTCCTCTAGGAGTATTATTTTGCTCAACATGATTGACAGTTTTCCTAGCAGTCTTTTCTTGCTGTTTAGGTTTGAAAAACTCTATCTTAGCAAAACTAGGCTTAAATGTTTTCTTTTCAATCTTAGCCTGAGGCACATCATCTTCTTCATTATTAGACACTCAATCCTTAATAACTAGAGCACCATTATTCTTCCTAACTGCTTTAGGCTTTGCTTCACTAGCCTTAGCTTTACTATTCTTAACTACAGGCTTCTTAACTGTAGGCTCACTAATTATAGCCTCGTTCACAAACTCTTCTAGACCATAAAATGACAAATCAGGTTTTAGAGGCATAAAGTTTCCTGTATAGGGAGGTGGAACAGCATTATACCCTAAACCTGTTTTGCACTTATCAACTATATGCACAGTCTATCAGTTTGCTTAAGTTTTTAGATGAATTCTCAAAATTTTCTACTTTTTGCTGAATTTCATCTTTTTGTTTTTGAGCTAGTTCTAACTTCCTTCTAAGCTTTTCTGTAAGGCTACTACTCTTCAATAGATATCTCACGTTTTAAGACCTTGAATCTTCCACATAAAACAGACTCATTTTTCTTATAGTGACTAGAAGTCTTGCTTCTACAGACTCTAACCTGTTTTATAAGCAATATCATTATAACTTAGATGCCTTAGTCTTTTAACAGTTGTTTTCATTTTTATTCTTTAAGACTTTTAACATTTCTAAACAAGATGATGAACAGTTTGCAATCATAGATACCTCAAAGTTTAGAAACTTGTAGCAGAGTAAAGCCATGAGTGCAAAGTTAGTTGGAACCTTCCTACTGCTTGATCCCTCCAATCATAACCAGTACCATCACAAGAACACCAAAGCATTAAGAAGTAGTTGTCTCTACTGACAACCCCATCTTGTGTTTCTCCCTATTCCTGTTTTCTGGTTTCCTTGGAGCCATGCACCTCCCTTGCAAAAGTGTCCCCTTTTGTGGCAGTTGTCAACACTCCACACTTGGACTCATCAAATTCCAATGGTCTCATGAACCATTAACATAAGCCTTTCTTTCCAATGTTTCCTTAAGAAATTCTTTTTGCCCTCATTGTTAGCATAGCTATCTTGCCCACCTCAAGTCCCATCTCTGCTAATCATTAGGATTAATTTGTTGGCAAGTCCTCATTGATCAAGTTGTAGACTGATTTGGTTGACTTGCAAAGAAAGCACAGATAATAGTGGTATGTGCGTTTTTTTTTTAAAAAAATTTTTACACATACCTTTACCTTAAAAACTAGCTAAAATAATCAAAAACGTTACTTAAAATGCCAAATATATGCTTGTTTTGCTAAATGTAATATGTCAGGAACGGAAAGCCAAGAAAAGGACGAAAAACAAAGCCAAAACGACAAAACTGGACTCGGAATGGAAAAGACTGTGAAAGACAAAGCCAAATCAAAGCCGGAAAGTCAATCCAGTCAAAAAGTCAACAGTCAAGTCAACCCCGGGGCCAAAGTTCAAGAAATATAAGTTTAGGGGCTGAAATTGCCAAACCCTAAACTTATTTATAAAGGAGAAAAGAGGAAAAGAAAAGACAAGGGCTTATTTTGTAATTTGCCCAATGTAACAAGTGGGGGGGCAGTTCTGCCAACACCCCTAACTTGTACACCAAAGGGACGAAAAATGCAAAGAGTTATATAACTCTTGAGGACTTGTTTTGCCAAGTCCCCAAAAGTTATTTAACCACAAGGACCAATTGTGTAATGCAACAATAAAATGGAGGACCAATTGGGCCACCATGGGCAAAACTTTTACTCTGTATTTAAACTCAAAACCATTTTTCCCGCGGTTTTTCCCCTCAAACACACTCACGGGTTGTTTACCAACGACCACTTTACCCCATGAAACTTCACCATCACCGATGGTTAATTCCAACCTCCCCCTCCTCCACTACCTTTCCCAGCCATAAAGTTGCCAACTTGGCAATCCCACATCCCCCAAGACCAAAACCGACGACTTGGATTGATTTTAAAGATTGAAGGGCCAAGATGAGAGCTTTAAACCTCTCACACAACAAGCACACCTGTGTTTGTGTGTCTACAAACAAGCACAACAAGAAGAGAAAGAAAGAGAGGACCTAGTTTAAGTTTTCGGCTATAAATAAGCCTTGTAAGCCATTGTGGCAAACATTCAGTTTATATACCAAGTTTAATTCAGTTTTTATTAAGTTTTAAGTGTTTTTAAGTTACTTTCTCTTATGCAATTGTAATTCTCAATTTTAATGAAAAATTAAGCTCTTTTTACTCAATAAGCTCTCAATAAGCTCATTAGAGCTTATTCTTTCTAATAAGCTCTATTTCAGCTCAAAATTTGTTATAAGCTCTTTCATATGGCTTAAGTTTGAATTAAGTTCATAAATGATCATTTGGGTGCAATTTGGAAGCCATTTGAAGAAATAAGCTCCCAAGAGCTTATTGAGCTTTTGACTCAGGTTTAGAGGCTGTGGGAGCCATTAGGACAGGTTTCTTAGGCCATCACTCGAAAGAGTGGGCCTTTGTTTTGAGACAACAAAAATCCAAAGGTCTCATATCTAAATTCCTCATTTAGCTATAATTTTGAGCTTTAGACAATAGCTAAATTTGCTTTTAATCCATTCAAACAATTGTTTTGTTATAAGTCTAATCTCAGCTGTTTTTAAATATTCATAGGTTAAAGTTTATTTAATCCTAGTTTAACACTTAAAACTGACATAAAAGGTAATAAGCCTAGCTGAGAAACTAGCTTATTTTTCCAAATAAGCTAAAACTTTTAGTCTTAAAATAGCTTAAACAAGTCAAAGTAAGTAGGAGTAGATAAAAGTTTTTTAAAGTTTTGGTTTAAAAATGGATCTTAAGCCTATTTTGGGTTGGCAGTTTTAACTAAAGGGGTGTTTGGCACAAGGTTAAAACAGGTCAAAAAAAGCTATTGGCATGGGTTATGGTTATTTAGCTAATTTAAGTTCAAGTTTTAAGTCACTTTTAAGCTGTTTTTAAAACATTTTTAGTAAAAAATTATTTTCAGTTTTCTAAAACCTCTTTTGAAACTGTTAAGGTTTTAAGAATCCCACAAGTGCTTATTTGATTAAGCACTTGTGGTTTGAATTTAAGCATCAAAAAGTGTGTGTTTAGTGTGTCTAACAAGGCTGTTAAAAAGCCTTTGTGTCCTTGACTTTATAAGTCAAAACTCACCAAGCATTTTTTGTCACAGTTTGTAGGAAAACCAAAAGCCCTTTTTCACCACCAAAAATAAGCAAGTAAAAATGCTTTTTACAAGTCCAAAATGAGTGCACAAGTCCCTTAGATAGAGTACTCAATCTGTTTAAGCTTGTTTTTGCTTTTAGAGCTTATTTGACGCTTAAAATAAGCGTCAAATAGCCGCATTTGAGTCTGCCTTAAAGCCCCCTGGTGTAAAAAAAAAAAAAAAAAAAAAAAAAAAAAAAGGGGGAACATTTTAGTCTCATTGTTCTCAGCCATTATGCTCACTTAAGCCCAAGTATATGGCTTATTTTGAAAGTCTTATAAGCTCTAGTAAGTCCCCTCAAAGTTTTCCAGCCCTTGATAACTTATTTTGTTTCTTAAATTTTAAGGCCCAAAAATACCATTTGGTTGTTTACACCAACAGTACTAACACCCAAGTTAGTAACTGTTTGGGTTTAATGCCACACTTTGGCTTATTGAAGCTTATCCCAAAAGCACAAAATTGTGTCATAGAAAGTTTTCTAGGTTGAGTTAGATAGTTAGTGTGCTTATTTTTCCTTTTCTTAGCTTATTTGCTCAAGTAACTTAGTAAAGTTTAGCTTTTAGGCTTATTTCATGTTTCTGTCACTTAACCCCTTTTCCATAGCTTATTAGTTTAGCTTTTCTTTTCCTTTTAGCTGATTTAAGTTAGTTTAAACCCTTTTTGCTTACTTTAGTCCTTAGCTTAGCTTATTCAACCATAAGACTTAGAAAAGTTGCCCTTTAAAGCCTCTTAAGCTGCTGTCAACATTAAGCCCACAGCTTATTAGGCCTTAAGCCTTTAGACTTTTAAGTTTATTTAGAGTAGTTTAGCCCATCTTAGCTTATTTTAGTTCGTGCCTTAGCTTAATTCGACCTCAAGTCCAAAAGGACTTAGCTCTTTTTGCCCTTAAGTCCAAATAAGCCAAACTGTCAAAGTTTGAGCTTATTTTTAGGCTTATTTACAGCTTTTCAGCAAAAGCTCTAGTTGACAAAGTTGTTAAGCCCCACGAGCTTAACAACTTTGCTTCTTTGAGTTTTCAAAAAAAAAATAAAAGGGGAAGACACTTGGTCCGGGTGAGCAAGACTCGAACCCTGGACCAAGCGATACATCCCCTTTAACTCACACACACTTAACCACTGCGCCCTTGGGTCTTTTTCGTTAAAGACTCAAGGGCAACAATATTTAAGGGGGTTTTCCCCTTATAAGCTTATAAGCTGTCAAGCTTATTTTCGGGCTTATTGAATAAGCTGGTGGGTGTTTATTATTTTTCGTAGGTAGCTTATAGAGTCAAGTATTTTGTGTAAATTTTTCAGAATTTTTTGTAAACGTTTAATATTTTTTATAATTTAATTTAGTTAAAAGTTTATTTAATTCATAATAAATACAAAAATTATCAAAAAAATATTTTGCTTTTTTATAAAATTTTCTTTTGTCATCTAGTTTGTAGGAAAAATATAAAATTTTTCGTAGGGTCATTTTTATAACTTTTCATCTTTTAAAGAACGGGTCCGGGTACGGGTTTTTGTTTTGACTCGTTTTTGGGTCAAACGAACTCCGTTTTCGGTCTAGTCTTTTTCATTCTTCGTTATTTGACCCGTAGAGTAGTTTAGAAGTGAAAAATTTTCCGTAGGGTTATTTTTAAAGATTTTAGGTTTTCCCCCTTTTGTGGATTCGGAGGTGTTCGTTTTTTTCTAGTTTAATATCGTAATTTATAGTTTTTCTTTAACATTTGAGGTTCCGTTATTATCTAATTTGAACTTTTTCCAGTTCCCAAACTATTCCTTCTTCAACTCAAATCTCTTCGATCGTATCGATTTAACCATTCCAGCCTCGTTGGGGATTTTACGAACCGGGAAAGCTCTATACTACTTCTCGGTATCATTGATTGTTGGTTTTTACACTTCTTTATATATTTTATATTTTATTATATATTATATATATTTACGGTGTGAATCCGGAACGATCAGTGAATGACATTTCTATCATATCGGAAACTGTCAATTTTGGGTGGCGGCGGATATATTTAAAGAAAGTTAATAAAAAACTAGCCGGAACCCTAGGCTAAACAGGGGTTTAACAGGTAGTTAAACCACCCAGAACGACGTCGCAGACTAGATTTATTCATTTAGTTTGTACCATTTAACGGATCATTTTTTAACCCCTGCTTAGGCTAGGGTTCTGCTCCTACTTTTTTAGTAAAACTTTCATTAAAATATATCTGCCGCGACCCGAAATTGACAGTTTGCCCTGATGATGATGGAAATGGGTCATCCACATAAATGGTGGAGATGTTTAAGTCGGTTTCTGTAACAGGAAATGAGTAAGATATCAGCACTCGGGTGGTTACTTTTTCGATACTTCTAGTTACGTGTGGGATTGCAGTGCTTCGGGAGCGGGTGGGGGATGTTGATAGATTGATAGCGATCCAGGAAAATGTTATTTCCAAAGTGAATGGTGTGTTGAACTCAAAATCAGGAACTTTCAGATCTGCCACCATCTCTGCGAATTTTGAACATAGCAGTGCAGACTGGAGAGTGTTTGACAGATTTATGAAGACTTTGGCTTTGCCAATGAGCATAAAGATCATTATGGCTTTCTAAGGGAATCCTTTCCCACTTCGTGTGTGATGAGAATATTTGATAGACACCTTGATAAGACTGCAAGATTGTTTTATTGTGATGAAGGCTGCCTTTTGGTGACGAGCTATACTTATGTTTAAGGACTTGGAATCCAGGATATCGTGAAAGAACTAAACAATTCTATTTTGGGTGGCAGAATCTAGTTGTATTGAAAGTGACGGGGAGAGGCACTTACACTGCCACTATAGACACACAAGCCGGTCGGCACTGCCACCATGGCCTTAATCTGACATAGCACAAAATCACCATTAAGCACTTAGAGCACTACTGCAAGACTGAGGCTTGATGCAGTGTGAGGCCATTTGAATATTGGCGAACAAGGATTTGTATGAAATGGGAGTATTCAGGCTATTGAAGATTTGGGACCAAGTGTGCCTTTGCTCACAGTGAAATAGGAATTAATTCATTTAAATTTTTTATTTTTATAGCGATAATTATTAATTCATATCACAGTTAGTTAATGGTTGATTTGCTATCTTCAGTTATTGACAAAAATATCTAGATATAAAGATTGTTACATTGTTTGAACTTGGCAATTACCCGTTAATGGTTTTGTAACAAACACTTTGACTTAGATATTCATCTTTTATGCTCGATCGATTTCATGCCCTGATGGTAACATGTGTCTCCCTCCTTTTATTCCCCACTCAACACAACTTATTTTAAAGACTTGCACTTAACAATTGAAGATAAGAGTTACTTTTTTTGTGTATTCCGTTCTGCTTCTTTGTTGTTTATATTACATGTGCTAAAACAAATAGGAGAGTGAAAGGCTTATTGACAATAGTTATGCTCTTTTACCTTTCAGTGTTATAATAACCTCGTAAGGGAGGTATAGTGGCTGATGAACATAAGAAAAAGCTAACTGATTAACAAAATTATGGTTACTACCAACATTCTTCCACTTAGAGCAATGAATTTGGATCATCCTTATAACTTCTTTGGTCCTGTATTTCGGTTATTGAAATTTAGAAAGAAGCTGATATGACATAGTACGTTTAGGTATAATGGAAAGACTATATGATAAGCTCTATGGAACAATGAGGGTAGTTGGTGAAAGTATTTCAGCCGAAGGAAGCCATAAAAATGATTTAGCTTGGTATAATCCAATATCCCTAGATTATTATTGTCTTACCCTTGAGATTAAAGTCGATGTTTCTCATACTTGCATCTAAATGCATTCTTATTTGCTGAGTTGATTGAATTTCCCTCTTATAATAAAGCTGTGGACGCACATAAAATTTAATCATCAATGAGTTAACCAATGAGCATGAGGAAAAAAATAAGTGTATAGTGTAGAACAGACCTGAAAAGGTGTCATATCAATCTCGGTGATAACACATATTATAGGATAATTATGCATTCAATCAATCATAATTATCCCATAATTATGCATTCAATCAATCATAATTATCCCCTAATTTGGCTCCATGATTATTGCCTCTATTTATTTCATTTCCTTATTTATTGAGCCCCTCTTTCTTATATATAAAGGCTCCCTTTTGTATTGAAAATATAAGAAAATATAATCAATCAAAAAACAAAACCTATATCAATTTTGTTACATATAGTACCACCCAAATAATATATCAAAGTTTCTGGTACTTCTGGATCATCATGTCCTTTACTTGACCAATACCTGTGTTGAAATTTTCAGCTACGATTCATAGTGTTTATGATGCTTTCTGAGGGTAATTATCAGTGCTCGACGCGCTTCCTGGATAACCAAGGCAAGACCTTAGCGGAAATGATTTACATGCCCAACATAGAGATGTGTATGTCTTATGTTCAGTCTCTAAAGTGTTGTCAGGAGGATATTAATAAATCCCAAATCCCAAATATTAATAAATCAATAAAACGTTCCAAAAAAACTCGTCACGCCTTGCGCCTTTTCACGGCTCAACTCACACCATGCCTAGAGCCGACACCTTGGTGTATTTCGTAATTTTGAGGCCACGCCTCGTACCTTGGTGCCGCATGGCGCGCCTCCTTTTATAACACTGATTTTATATCTCAGGTCGCTAACTGAACCAACTTATAACTCGGAACTAGCTAGTGACGATCCTCCTAACAGCAATTTAGAAAGAGAACATAAGAAACTGGGTGCTACAAAATCTTCTATGTTCACTATTCAAATCAGCAACAACATAAAAATGGGTCAAGCATCTCCCCTGTTGGATTAAAGACATTCATATCAGGTATTCTTGTCATGAACGTAACTTATCCAACCCATTGACTTTGGTTTGGATGTTAATGGCCACTATTATTTATTTATTATTAGAAGATAGCACTAGGTATTCAATGTGTCTATACGTTAATTATTTTTTATCTGTGTAGTAAACACAAGTTTTCCTAACATGTGATAATTTTTTTTAAGATTGATTTCTTTAGCGGATGAGCTATTTGATGGAATTGATTTCAGATTGGTCTCTCGGATTTAAGCACGGTGTTCTTGAGATTGACATTAGTATCCTGAATTTCCTAATGGTAAACACCCATATGTCGAACATCCTTCAAGGACCTTATTTGTTGGGATTATTAATAGTAATGTTGAAGACATTGAGCTGAAATCCCCCTTTGAGGTAAATCATCCATTCGATGGTTCGTTTTATTGTTATAATCATCTCTGAAAGTAGCCAACATCCAAAATCTAAATATTCCGCAAATAATTTATAAAGAACCAAACTGAACCAAAAACCCTTTAGATTGGGTATTATTGTTTGATGTTTTGACACATCTAGACTGCTGGAGCGAAGGTGGGAAGGAGAAGAACACATCAAATGCCGGAGCGAAATGTTTCATGCAAGTTGGCCAAAAGAGATTATTTACGTGCATATTTTCATTATATTTTTTTTAAAATTCGTATTGATACATTTCGCAAAAACTGTATTGGAGTCATTAGAGCACAGGGTCGTCATTTATCGAAAAGTATTATTTCACTATGTTATGGGTCCTATGGGAAAATGAGATTTTCATCGTAAATGTCAGGATATATGTACTTGGGCATTTGAGAGTATTATGAATGGGTATAATTAGTGTTTAAACACTTTAAGTTTCTAAAAGCTAATAACTTAGTACCAAATTGACTACCAGTTATTGCCTACCATGTATATGAGCAGGAGATAGGAAAGCAACTGTAATACCTTCTTGCAACCATTCTACCGCAAAATTTGGCTTCCATTTTGTTTCCCTTTGCTCAAATCCTATGTGGCTAATGGCTCATATTATTTAGATTGGCCAATGCTCCAGTTAATTCATATAGAGAAAAAGTAGAAATACAAAGATAATATGTTGTACTTGGACTATTGTTTAATTTACTACATAGTAATTCAATAAATTCATAGATAGCTAATGTGAATAATAGAAACTTAAAATGATATGTTTGTTTGTCCCTCTTTAATTATAATGAAATCAATTCTTACATGTATAATTCACTTAATATGATAAATTATTGATGTTCTTTTATTCATAATTCATGTACATTAGTTTTTGCATTCCAATACTTTTTTTTGAAGTACTTTGACTTTACTTTGAAAATTCATTAGGAATCTCATTTACTAACTATAGTCACAAATCATTTTGCAGATTTAACACGAGTAATTCATCAATTGAGCTTTCATTGCTTAACTTTCATGGTAGATTCATTGTTATGATAGAGTAAATCATCACTCGAGTTAACGTTTATTAAACCTAACCCGATAAACAATGATACGCTAGAAGATGCCCGCGAAAACTATAATATTTTCTCTTATAGTAAAGGAGTAAATATAGCCCATAATGAATATGTTGCTCCGAATGTCCTGAAAAACTTAATATACAATGTCATAGGTTGTTCGCGGCTAAATTTCATGGGATGTTGTATGTTGTGTTTACTTCTTTTTTATCCACACAAATATTTCACTAATTTACCATAATTTTACAGTACGATCATTGCATGTATTTTGCATGTATCTCGAGTATATCCAAAATTTGTAAGTATGCATCATACTGGTAATATTATTATAACTAATATCATCTTATGTGTTGTTTTTTTTTGGACTTTATAAGTATTAAGCACAACAACATTTCATCTAATTTTATTCATGATATTGAATTGATTTTTAACGCAATCGAGTTAATCATACAACTATAATATCATTACGACATGGCCTATTGTTATTCTCGGATAGTATGGATAATTTCATATTCTGAACCCAATGACAATTTGCAAATCGTGTTTATGAGAGGTGATAAAATGGGCAAGTTGGGTGACAAGAATTTTAAAGAATAAGAGCGTTGAATTCATACTTTTTAAAATTCTCAAATTGGGTGTTTTTTTTCAAAAAAATCAAATTACAAACTTATAAATACATGTCAATTTCTTTCTTAAGCTAAAAATATAGAGCTTGTCGACTTCATCGACAGCTTGAAATATCAGTTATATATAATTTCTATCATCACCTACACAAAACATAAACTCTACCCAAAGATTATCATCTCATGGCTATTGAGAACGAATCAAATCAGATGGTTCTGCTTTCTGAACATGCTTTTACGAAACAAGATCAAAAAAGATGAAAAAATCTGTCATTTCACAAAACGAAGGATTCCTCGCTGGAAAAAGCTAAGGTGTTAACAAAGCCCTTTTTACCGATTTATATATATTATTATACTAATCAATTGTATTTTGCTGCTGAATGTAGCATGTTACAGAAACCTTACCTTTGATACATGCTGAATGTCACCTAATTTGTCTGATATGTCGATTCTACAAACACTAATGTTACAATGTTTTTCTAACGTTCAACCCCTAATAAATAACGTATATTTTTTTTCTACTGGGTTTGTTGGCCTGCGGCCCAAACCAGAATGTTTATGGGCTTATTCTTGATACTAAATTAACACAAAGATTTATTGGATTAATATTTCCAACATATTTCCCCCTAATCTTTGTGTTCTTCAATCTTCAAAATCTTAATGTCTTGATGCCAAACTTCCTTTTCTAGCTGGTTCTTTAATCTTTCACCTTCTACGGTTCTAACTAATGTACTTTTGCAATTCTATTTCTATTTCTGACCTTATGCCTCCTAACTTTTCTTTTGGAATTTTATCCCTTTCAATGCCATTTTCCATATCCGTTGCCAGTTCTATCTTCTTAGATGCAACCTTCAATTATTGTCGGTTTAAATCTTCTCCACAAGGTTTGATATTTCTCTTTCTAACGGGGTACTGGTTTTGAAACAATCTCTCGCATAGTGTCCAAACTCATGACAATTATAACATTCTACTTCTCTTATGTCTCTTCTATGGTAGTTTTGATCTCCAGGATTTCTTTTTCTTCTATCATAACTATCTTCATTCTTACTATCTCTTGCGAATCTTCCTTGGCCTCTTCCTTGTGTCGAATTACCATCCCTTCGTCTATCATTTACATCGTTGCGTTCATAATTTCTGTAGTTCTAGGACGTAGTTTTTACGTGAACTACAACTTCTCACCTATTATCTTCTTGGGCTTCTTTCTAAAATTTAATTTCTTTCTTCATAGGTCTTAGTTTCCCAATAATCTCCTCCATTTTTACTGGTCTTAAAATCTACAATCAGTTCAAGGGTTGCTACTACTGGCAGAAATAGAAAACTTTTCTAGTACTGCTTAAGTACACTTTCGTACTGTTTTGTTTTGCTAATCAAACGTTAATCCACATGTAGAGTCTTTGTAATACTACTTCATCAACTTCCGGTAAATGAATCTATTGATTAATTTCTTTATTTTAGTTGTTGCGAGTGTGTCCTGTTGTATATCTTCTGTCACATTAAAATCCTGGAACTTTAGAGAGTCCCAATTTTCTTTCGCTGATTTTTCACATCCAGCAACTTGCATTTGCAATCTTCTAGCACCACATATTTGGAAACTAAGCAATGTTCATTGCAGATATTTAATCTGAACATTGCAAAAAGGGGAGGGCTTTACTCGGTTTTAGTATGTGTGGCGGGGGCCTCAAACCCTAAAAGATTGAAGCTTGAATGTGTCTGTTTGCAAAGAGGACCGTGAATCTTCATGTCTCATCTTTTGATGTTTTTTTCTTCTTCTTTTAAACATAGTGTAGTGTTTTAGGGAATATCGGTCCTAGCATGAGCTTTTAAGATTTGTATTTTTAGTCTCCTTTTTAGAATAAGCATTGTTAGTGATAGCTTGACAAACGTTGTGCATTGGCAAAAGCAGTTTTGTGCCAGTCTAAAAAGTAAGTGCTCCATTAAAAATCAAGTGAAATAACTTTTCTTACTTTTGGAAAAAGAAATGCTTTATTAAAGTTCTCTTATATCACTTAAGGATCTGCATATCGGCATATCGCTTAACTACGTACCTGGATCCTAGACAAGAGTTCTTCTAAAATAGGATTTGAGTATTTGCTCTTTGATTTTTTTTCTTCCATTGTAATTTTATTCTGTTAGTTTTCGTTTGATGTTGTCCTATACCAACTTCTACGATATATTTGATAGTTGCTGTAATTTGGTCCATATGTTCTGCTCTACCTTATTAAACAAGCCCTTTTACAGAATCTGATATATATATATATATATATATATATATATATATATATATAAAACTAATCAATTGTATTTTTGCTGAAATGAATGTTACAGAACCCTACCTATTTATACATGTTGAATCGTCACCTATATGTCTGATATGTCGATTCAACAAAACTAAATGTTACATTGTTTTCTAAACGTTACAACCCTAAACTAAATAACCGTCATATTTTTCCTGCTGGGTTTGTTCGCCTGCGGCCCAAACCAGAATGTTTATGGGCTTATTCTTGATACTAAATTAACACAAAGATTAATTGGATTAATATTTTCAACATATTTCCCCCTAATCTTTGTGTTCTTCAATCTTCAAAATCTTAATGTCTTGATGCCAAAACTTCCTTTTCAGCTGGTTTCTTTAATGTTTCAATTTCTCCAGGTTCTCTAATTGTCCTTGCAATTCTATTTCTATTTCTGACCTTATGCCTCCTAACTTTTCTTTTGTAATTTTATCCCTTTCAATGCCATTTCCATTCCGTGCCGGTTCTTCTTCTAAAGATGTAACCATCAATAATGTTGGTTCTAAATCTTCTTCCACAAGGTTTGATATTTCTCTTCTACGGTCTGGTTTTGGGCAATCTCTCGCATAGTGTCCAAACTCATGACAATTATAACATTCTATCTCTCTAATGTCTCCTCTATGGTAGTTTTGATCTACAGGGTCTCTTCTTCTTCTGTCATAACTATCTTGATTCTTACTATCTCTTACGAATCTTCCTCGGCCTCATCCTTGTAGTTCCCTAGACGTGTGAACAGCAACTTCTCACTATTATCTTCTTGGCTTCCTTTTCTAAATTTAATTCTTTCTTCATAGGTCTAAGTTTCCCAACAATCTCCTCCAATTTTACGGTCTTAAAATCTACAATCATTTCAATGTTTGCTACTATTGGCAGAAATTTATCTGGCACCGCATTAAGTACCTTTCGTACTTTCGTTTGCTCATCAAACATTAATCCACATGTAGCGGCCTTTGTAATAATACTCATCAACTTCTCGGTAAATGAATCTATTGATTCATCTTCTTTCATCAAAAGTCTCTTGAATTCTGATTTAAGTTGTTGCGAGTGTGCCTGTTGTATATCTTCTGTCCCAATAAATCAGGACTTTAGAGAGTCCCAAATTTCTTTCGCTGTTTCATATCCCGCAACTTGCATTTGCAAATCTTCCGGTAACCCTTGAAATAGATATGCTGACGCAGAACTATCCTTTTTTACATCACTCTCTTTTGATGTACTTGTTCCTTCTATCAAATCTCATACTCCATTTGACATCAGTATCTTCTTCATTCTTAATGCCCATAATGTATAGTTTGTATTGTTTAAAACTGGGCATTGAAATAACTGTGTGGCGATTTCTTTATAAATAACTCTGTTGTTTTCGTCTTTGTCTCCTGACATATCCTTTTGATTTGGTTTTCTTCTAAAACCAATTTAAATCCTCCTTTCTTTTATCCTTTGTAGTGCGTGTTATTAGGCCCAAATCATTAATCGACCCAACACAACTCCTTCTTCTTCCTCTTCCTTCTGATCTCACGTTCCTCCCCCCTCTTTAAAAACGCTCCTTCCTTTCTCTCTTCTCTTCTCTGAATCTCGATCGGTTTTCTATTGATAGATTCCCTGAATCAATCGGTCTCTATTTTTCTTCCTGGAACGATTCCCTGAATTGTTGGTCAACTTGATTCCCTGAATCAAATTGTCTGTCTCTCTCTCTTTGATTGGCGTTTGCGGTTTCAGTTTTCTATTCTTCTTGAATCGTTGGAATCCCTCTGCCTTTCCTCCTTTGATTTGTCAACCTAGCTCTGATGCCAGTATTAAACAAGCCCTTTTACAGAATCTAATATATATATATATATATATATATAACTAATCAATTGTATTTCTGCTGAATGTTGAATGTTACAGAACCCT
>BQNB010080779.1:2139-29828 GCA_026074375.1 Tanacetum coccineum
GCAATAAAGAACGCATCACTCAAGAAAAAGATCAACAATCAAGTTCTATGTGCCTAAAGTACGCCGCACTTACCTTTTGTGCGCCGCACTTACCTTCAAGTCAAAGACAGTCAACATTGCATTAACTCAATAAGTACGCCACATAATTTTTTTTGTGCGCCGCACTTTCTCAATTAACATTTAATGCTAGTGCATTTAATCACCATGCGCGCTGCATAATATTTTGTGTGCGCACACTTTCACCCTAAATTCAGCCTATAAATAGAGGATGAATTTTCACTCTCAAAGCATTCCTCCCCATTCCTCTCATTCCACAAAACACACACACATTCCAACCCTCTTATCATCACCCATACAAACACCAAAAACACTACTCCTCTTGAAGAATAAAGATCTAACGATCAAGAACGAAGACGGTTATCAACTTAGTTATTAAAATAATGGAAGTTTATGTTAAATCTACTTTTGTTATAAACACTTTAGCCATGAGAGGCTAAATCTCTCATGACTACTCGATGATGTTATGATAATGAATAAGCATTTGGTATGATCATGATCCCTTTAATCTCAAGCTTATGTTGAAATCCTATTATATCTTATCTTGTCCACCTTTGCTTATCAACTTAAATTATATAGTAATATTGGTATAGGTCGAAAGACCCGGTATGATCTATGTGGTTTTAAAGATTTGTCTATGATCTGTATCGTTTGTGCCAAGAAATACACTTTTGTAATTGATAAACAAATAAGCTTTGATATAATAGTGACTGGATTATTTGAGTGACACATTTGATCTAGTTAACTAAATATAAGTCTTGAGTTAAGTAAGTTAGTTTGTGAAAAACGTTTTCTGATGAAAAAATCCTTTTTAAAACTAATGTTCCATTTTCGTGGTCTAATCAATTCCAACGCTTATAAATTATTTCTAACTATCCGAGTAGTCATCTTTATTATATTGGTAAAACAAAAACTCATTTTCAAGTTAAAGTTTATTTTCTTTCTGATTATTTAAACACTACTCAAATCCCTGTGGATGACCTGGTCTTACCTAAAAATATTATACTGCATACGTGGGTTATACTTTTACCCGTGTGTTTCCCTATAATTAAATCGGTATTTTTGGTCATTATAAATTTAAAGCTTTTGAAACACATCAAAGTTTTTGGCGCCGTTGTCGGGGATTTTTAAGTTGTTCTATAGTCAACTCTGGAAAATTACTTTAACTCCCCCTCATTTTCAAAAAAATCGTCGTATAATTTTCTGGCAAACTGACCCAAATAATTTCTCTCTTGGATGCATATACGTGCTTCCAATTCTGAACTTGTTGAACCGTTACCTGAACCTGAACGTGTTATGAAACAAAGACTTTGTCGACGAAACAGAAGAGTTCCATACGATCAAAGAAATAATCCACCACAACACCCGAGGATTGTCTACCCGCCAGTTCTTAACATCAATTACTTCTGTCACTTTCTTGATATTCTTCGAAATTACAATCCAATGGATGATGAACCCATGTGGGCTACCGACCATGTTGTCGCTCCGACTCCTGGTTCTGCGATCACTATTCCTGAAATCGCAAACGAATTTGCTATCAAAGGTAACCACTTGACTCTTGTCAAAGGAAACCAATTCGATGGTAGAACCAAAACTGATCCCCATAAACATATTCATGAATTCTTCGGAATATGCGATATGTTAAAATACAAAGATACTGAAAATGAAGTCGTCCGTGTGATGATGTTTCCCCTATCACTAAATGGAGAAGCAAAAACATGGCTGGATGAACTCAACGAAGGAACTATCAAAAAATAGGATGAACTTCAAACCGCTTTCGTTAGCTGATTCTTTCCCCCAGCTCTTTTTCATCGACTCCTCAAAGAAATCTAAGCTTTCTCGCAACATGAAAATGAATCTCTAACCGATGCTTGGCTTTATATGAAGGAAATGCTCCAAAACTGCCATGGTCACAATCTGTCAAAAGGCAACATTATAAAAATCTTCTATCATGGTCTCAGCAAAATAACCCAAGAGGTTCTGAATGCCGCAGCCGGTGGTATTTTTCTCTATAAAACACCAAATCAAGCTTATCAGATTCTCGAAGACAAAGTCTTACTCAAGCTCGACTGGGCTAAAAATTAAAAAACCAAATCGTCTCTTAAGAAACCGTTGCTTTCGTTTATGGTTGTCTTTTTTTATACACGTATAATAATATAAGTATAGAAATTACCAAACTACCCTTGAGGACAAAGGAAGAAAGGAAAATTCTCACAATTATATATAATAATACGTATATTTACCGGTAAGTGATTACCGGGTCGTATTCCTCGAAGATTTATGAAATTGAGACCACGTTTATTATTTGGACAATGATTTGAATTGGTTCGAAGATGATTTGTTTTCTAAAATCCTAAAAGTGAGTAAATTAAAGGACAATTAAACCTAACTTTAATAACGGGAAATTAAACTTTAACTAAAAACACAAAACGGGAATCCTAAACGGTGATTAAAAACCCTAAATTTCTAAAATTAAACCTAAAATAAATTTTTTACTTTTATAAGACTCTAATTGACTAAAAAGTAAGTTTAAAGAAAACTAGAACAAAAACGGAGTTGAATTGAGTTTAAAAACACGAAAAACATGAACGGAAACGAATCTCGTTCTTTAAAAATTGAAATTTTGCAATTTTAACCCCGCGGAAGCAAAACTAATTTTCCTAGAAACTATATGATAAAAGAAAATTTTCTAAAAAAGAATTATATTTTTTTGATTATTTTTCTGTTTTTTATAAATTTTTAAAGTTTTTAATAAAAATAAATGTTTAAAAATACTAAACTAATTATAAAAATTCTGAAAAAATTATAAAAAAGTAGCTTGAACTAAGAGGAATCTAGGAAAAACAAGCTCGGGAACACAGCTTATCGAATATAAGTTCGTGAAATAGCTAAACAGCTTATTATAACTAATTATGCCTAAAAAATGCTATATAAAAGATAGATAATTCAAAGTAATAAACGGAATGAGCTATTGTAGCGTGATGGTTGTGTGGATGGGTGGGTTGGGGATAAAACACATGGGCTGAGGGCTGGTTAGAGTCCGGGTTCGAGCCTTGCTTACCTGGGGCTTCCCACTTTCCCAAGTGTTTTAATTTTTTCCATTTTTTATAACTTTTAAAAACTCTTAAAAATAAGCAACTTTTGTAAAATAACCTTTTTATAAACCTAAAATAAGCCCACAAATAAGCAGTTAAAGACAGATATCCTAAAAACTATACCACTAAAAAAACTAACTGTTTGGCAATTTAAGCACTAAGAGCAAATATGAAAAACTTAAATAATGCTGAGACAAACAATAAACTATGTCTATAAGCAAATAGACAAAATAAGCCACAAATTGATAGCCTATAAGGCTGAAAGATCAAATAAGTCTTATGAAAACCTTACCAAACAGCCTCTTGAGGCAACTTTGAGCTTAAATTTAAGCTAGCAAATCAGGTTTTTAAGCAAAATGCCTTGTACCTACTTAAAGCTTATCCTACAAGCTACACAAATCTTCTTTTGAAAAGAACTTTGAAAACTTTTTGCTTATTGAAAAAGCACTTTGAAAACAGACCACTCATTCAGAACATACTAAATTACTTTAAGTTTTGAAAATGAAAAATGCTGAATTTAAAGGCTAAAAACAGATAACTAAATAAGCTACTTTTTAAAAACTAAGTTGAATCAGATTGACACTGACCCTAGATCTATAAGCATACTAAAAATCAAAATCTAAGAATTACTTTTACTTTCTGAAAATTAGACTTGAAAAAGACTTTTTGTCTTTTTAACACTGCTGATGCAACTTGCACTAGCACTAATTAAAACTTAAAACCTAGAATGCAGACTAAAATACTTGATAAAACTACTTGAAAACACAACTTTTTAAAACTTTTGATGCAATTAGAACAACTAAGAACCACTTAAGCTAAAACTGATTACCTATATGAGACTTAACTAGCAGATATGAAACAATCCTATGAAAACTTGAATAATCCCTAACCTAGCTTACAAATCCAGTTCAAACAAACTTAGTTATGAAGTTTAAGTTCTCCACAAAAGACCAAAAGGCCACAAGCAGTACTAACTAGTTAGTACTGTTATGCCAAACACCCCCTTATTTCCTCAACTATCATTTTAAGCTTTTTGAATAAGAGTTTTATGACTAAAACTTAACAACCAGATAATAAATAAGCTAAATAACCAATATTAAGCAGCATTGAACAACAGATAAGCACTAAATAAGCAAATTAAATAAGCAATAAGCAAAGACAGAATTAAGCTATATTATTGAAGACAGAAAAATAAAAGGAAATGGAACCTGAAATCCTAGCTGAACAGGGATTATATGCTTAAATAAAGCTTATGCAGACAGCTTATAGCTTATAGCTGTAAGCCAAATCAAGTCCTATTCTATCCTAACCCTTGACCTTCAAGGACTATTACCAAGTCTTATCATCCAGCAGCCATCCAATTCCAAGGGATGATAAGGCTTTTAATGAACTTATTGATGAGCTTTTAGTAGCTTAAATTTAAACAGAGCTTTATGAAACAGTTAATAAAAGCTTATGGAATTTAATGAGCTTAATAAGTAACAATAGATTTTGCACATTAAAACTAAAATTTCATTAACTCAAAACTGATTACAATACTTTGGAAATGAAGATTACAATAAGCTGAAAAACTGAATTTTAAAATTACATTAGCTAAAACTAAATTAAGCTACTATTAAAAACTGGAAAAAGAAGATGATGTGTGTGTGAGGCTTGCTCTCTATTTATAGCCTTGGAGTGAAGCTTCTAGGAGTCTAGCCTGCTCCTCTTATCCATGATCTTAGCCCTTAATCCTTTGATCTCATTTATGGTCTGTTGGAGTGATATGATGAGCACACGGATTGCCAATGCGGCATTCCGTGTGTCAGACCTTGTGTGTTTCTTTTGCACTAGATTTAGCGTAAAAATCTAATCATTGGTGCGCTTCTTTCATATATCCGCGTGTCCCTTCTTGTGGTGTCTTGGTCAATGAGAGGCTTTTGTGACATCTAACTCTGCCACATCATACCTTGGTACTCGAATCATAGAGCGAAATCATCAATTTTAATTACCCCTTTGATTTTAACGGGAAGTTAAAACGAAGAAGGAGATGAATAGTAAAAATGGGATTTCCCGCCTTTACTTTTCTTTTTATATCTTTATATAACCCGAGTGTTTGGGGGTTTGACTTTGAGTCTGGGTAAAAAGAAATGGGCCTGAGTTTATGGTTTGGGCTTGGTTATAAGGTTTTGTTATAAAAGACTAATGACCGTTAGTCTTTATTAATAAAAGGCTAATGGTGTTAGGGTTTTTGGAACTTTTGGTGAGATTTGATTTAACATTAAGGACTGATTTGGTATTTTTGAGGTTTTGTCTTTTTGTGGTTACCATGTTACCATGAGTTGACTTTATTTTGACCATTTGATCTCTCAGCAATCAAATCCCCAGTTCTTGTGTACTCTTTTCGTTCTCGTGTCCGTGTTTGTCCGGTTTTTGACCGTTTTCTTGTGTTATTTGTAATATCCGTACCTACACAATCACAAAGACAAAACAAGCAATATACAAGCATTTTATGCACAATTTTATCTTTTTAGGGACATTTTTGATATAGAAAGGATATATGATTTCTCACATATCAAAATTCCCCAACCTAAGCGTGTCCTCACGCAATATTATATGTTCTATAACCAAATACCTCAAAACTTCCTCAAACTAAATCTTTGAAAAGTAGCAAAGACTTTCGTGGAGAGAGTTTAGAAATCACAAGTTATAAAACACCTTATTTTCCCATTTTTAATATATTATTATTATTTTTTTATATATATAAACTTAGAATATTTTGACTTTCATTATTTCCATAACTGTTAGGGATCATAGAACAAGATGCATTTCGATCCGAGAATGCCCCAAAAAGGATAAATTCATCGTCCCTGACTTTTCACTTGCTCCAAACCAAGCTTAAAACAAAATCACAGCTAAATATCAGTAAAGATGCTAACACTACTCATATTTGCAACTTGTGAACTTTTTACTCCCGACATTTATTATATCTTAAGTGAATGTGCTATTTTGAATTTCAACCATGGATCAACGTTTTACAAAATACTATGCTTCACGTTCCACCCAAGAATAATGAGTTTGAAGGCGAGATCATCCCATGTAGCGACTTTCGTCTCGGCACATCCCAACCTTGCGGCTAAGTGACCAGGCTTTTGACACCCCACAAAGACTAGTATCGGGACTCACGGACCTTAGGTTTCAAAAACTCTCAGGTTTCTCGAATATTCATAGCTTATAAAATAGAATAGTCAAAGTTCAAAAGCATATTTGAATTTAACAAAAAGAAATCAATTTATTAATTTAAACTTAATATTAAATATTTATGCAATTGTAACCCTCGACCTTTTAGAAGGCTGCAACATCGGTTATGAGCCGGCAAGATGCAGCAAACTTTTATCAGTCTCGGATTTTTATTCTTACTATGGGCTTTCTTTAGAAGACTACCACATCGGTTGTGAGCCGGCAAGAGGTAGTAAACTTTTATCAGCCCACAACTTTTATTATTATTATATATTTTTTTATTTTTTCATTATTTTTTTCATTTTTTTTATATATAGAGAAGACTTCTTTTTGAAAAATTCAAGTATAAATTTGAACTAAGACTAAATTTTTTGCTATATATTACATAAAAATTGTTGATTTAAGTTTAATCTCCAAAAACAGCACGTATATTAATCCGGTTAAGAGCTTATGGGAGAAAAAGCCACAAATTACATACATGAGCTCTTAAGATTTCCAACTAATCCTTGTTTAGCATCCTACTCATACTTAACTCTATCATTTTTTGTTCTTCGCGAATTTTCACGAACGCTTAGCCTAAAAGTTAAGGAACAAGCTAGAGCTCAACACGCTCGATCGGGTCAAAATTTACTCTTATTCTACCCAGCAGGAAAGTCAAAATTGTGACAAAAACACTTATTTTATTTTTGAAAATTTTAAAAATTTTCATATTTTTGAAAATTTTGGTGGGAAAACGGGGTACGTGAGAACAACGGGCAAAGGTAGGTAAGATCATATCGAAGATATACTACCCCATACTAAAATTAAACATTGTCCTCAATGTTTCCTAGCCTAAGACTTAAAAACCCCATACTAGAACTCAAAAAGGTCGAATGCATAACTCAAGCCTGAAGAAAGTATCACAAAAATCTTAAGCCGTTTATTAAGTGTGCTAAAAGATAAATGTTAGTCGATAATAATCTTTAGGATATCGGATTTCCCCAAACTAATGGCAAGCAAAGGCTAGGAAGCTCGAGTGGACCGGGACAAAACACCGAACACGAGAGTCTTCAGAAAATTTTGGGTCAATCCTGCAAACAATCACAAGTACAAACAACAACAAGAATCGGAAGAGTACAAGCCTCCTCACATCACAATAGAAATAAGAAAGAAGATAAAAGATATGCATGGGGGCCTCTCCACGAAGCGCTTATTTTTGGTAACACGAGTCACATAAGCTTGACGCGATCCCGAAATCATTCGACCTTGTAGAAAGGTGTGGAGATCTTTGAGACTACCTTGGATGGTAAGTCCCCTTCGAAGTAATTCTTTCCATGAAAATGAGCCATTCACCTTAGAAGTTTGGAACATCGGGGTTGAATAATTCAATGTTTTCGTATGGAAAGACTTTGGTGGATGGGACAGGTCCTGAACAACATAATTTAAGCTTTCCCGAGAATATCTTTAGACGAGAGTTGAAGAGTAAAACTCGATCACCAACATTAAAAATGCAGTTTCTGATCTTTGAGTCATGAAGCTTCTTCATCCTCTCTTTATAAATTAAAGAATTCTCGTAAGCTTGCTCACGAAGCTAATTAAGTTCATTAAGTTGAAGCTTACGGTGATCACCCGCGGTTTTAAGATCGAAATTAGCATGTTTCAAAGCCCAATATGCTTTATGCTCTAATTCGATAGGTAAATGGCAAGACTTTCTGTACACTAACTCGTAAGGTGTACAAGCAATTGGTGTCTTAAAAGAAGTACGAAATGCGCACAAAGCGTCATCTAGTTTGTCAGACCATAAGGCATGGTTTTCTCCAACCGTCCTTTCTAAAATACGTTTCAAACCACGATTGGAAACCTACACTTGACCGCTTGTTTGAGGGTGATAAGCGGTAGCAAGACGATGTGTGACCCCATACTTAGACTTTTGTGTTTATATTACCCCTTTAGCAAACTGAATCCATTACAAAAAAAGTCCTACTATCACTTATAATAGCTCTATGTGTCCGAATTAGGGGCAAAAAGAGACTTCAAAACTTAAACTACAACTCTAGCATCATTAGTGTGGAGAGCCTATGCTTCAACCCATTTTGAAAGATAAACGACGACTACGAGGATGATATATTATCCACGTGAGGAAGGCAATTTCCCTTAAATCAATACACCATACATCAAAGATTTCACAAACTTGGTATAGCTGTTTTAGAGGCAAATCATCTCGTTGGTGAAATTTGCCTTGTCTTTTGACACTTACTACAGAGATTATATATCATTGAATGGGCATCTTGATATATGGTAGGCCAAAAGAAACCAACATCAAATACTTTTCGAGCGGTGAGATTGGCACTATGATGGCCCCCGGTGGGTCCTTCATGACAAGCTTTGAGGATTTTAAAAGCTTGCCCATGCACACACCTTCGAATGATTTGATCCGCACAAGTACGAAAAAGATAAGGATCGTCCCAGAAATAATGTTTAACGTCCTTGAAAAACTTCTTCTTTTGTTGAGTTGTCATTCCTTTGATGATAAAATTCCCCGCATATAAATTTGCATAGTCCGCAAACCATGAGGTACTTTCACTAGATATAACTCCAAGAGTCTCTAAAGGAAAATGTTTATTTATGTCCTTGTTTTCTAACACATCCTTATGAGGATTCTCAAGTCTAGATAAATGATCCACCGCAAGGTTCTCACTTCCTTTTTTATCACGGATGGTGATATCAAATTCTTGTAGGAGAAGAACCCACCGGAGCAACCCGCTAGCGTCCTGTTTGTTCATAATTACTTAAACCGAGTGATCCGTATACACTATGCTTTTATATAAGAACAAGATATACCAAACTTTTGTGCAAGCATAATACAACGACACGCTTTCATTTTCCGTGGAAGTGTAATGAATTTGAGCTTCCTGCCAGCGTCTTGCTACATAATGTATAGGCTGAAAGTACTTCATCTTTTCGTTGTCCTAAAACCGCACCTAAAAAATCGCGAAATCACTTGCCATCATACAGATTCGAAAGGTATGCGTTCCCAATCCGACAATAGATTGGAGCTTCGTTAAGCTCTTTTTAGGTTCCTGAAAAGTATCGAATACAATCCCTTAGAAACACAAACGGAGTTTCTTTCTCCAGAAGTTTATCAATTGGCGAGCTATTTGGAAAACCTGGGAGAAAACGTCGGTAAAATCCTCATGACCTAGGAAACTCCTAACACCTTTTACCGGTAGTCGAATGAGGGAGCTTACGAATAACATCGACTTTACACGATCGACCTCATCCTTGACTTTGAAAATTTTAGATCCTTACACAATTCTTCTCTACACATAAAGTTGCCTTCTCCCAATTAAGAAGTAAATTTTATCTTCACACCGGTTTTAGCATCTTTCTAAATTGGAGAGGCAGAAATCAAAACTATCCCTCAAAAACCGATGATACATCCATAAACACTTCCATAGTCTTTTTGATCATATCATGGAATATGGCCATCATACACCGTTGAAAAGTACCGGGAGCATTATACAAGCCAAATGGCATGCGACGGTACGCGAAAGTTCCATACGGGCATGTGAAAGTAGTTTTCTCCTGATCTTGGGGATCTATTAGTATTTGGAAATATCCTGAAAATCCATCTAAAAAACAATAAAACTCATTTCCGGCTAATCTTTCTATCATCTGATCCATAAACGGCAATGGAAAATGATCTTTTCGGGTTGCTTCATTCAACTTCCTATAGTCGATACAAACTCTCCAACCGGTAACTAAACATGTAGAATTAATTCATTTTCTTCATTAGCAACAACGATAATTCCTCCTTTCTTTGCAACACAATGCACTAGACTAACCCATGGGCTGTCGGAGATCGGGTAAATCATACCGGCATCAAGAAGTTTTAGGACCTCCTTTTTGATTACCTTGTGAATTTTTGGGTTAACCCGTCTTTGACTTTGAACCATAGGTTTGTAATCATCCTCCATCAAGATTTTGTGTGTACAAAAACGAGGGTCGATACCCTTCATGTCGGTGATTTTCCAAGCAATGGCTCGTTTATGAGATTTGAGCACCTTTAAGAGAGCATCTTTTTCATCATTTTTCAAACCTTTTGCAATAATCACTGGTAACTTGTCATTTTCTTCCAAGTAAGCATACTCTAAGTGAGACGGTAAATCTTTTAACTCTAATTCTGGAGGCTCTTCAATTGAAGATTTTTCCTCGGTTACTTCACTTTGTTTAAGGTCCATCGAAGGAAGTTAAAACGGGTCATCAATAACAACTTTTTTTTGATCAAACAAATATCTTCCTCTGGATCGCAATAGGCATGATCAATTTTTGGTGAAATCGAATCATCCTTAAGATAAGCTTCGATTTCTTCCAAAATGAATTTAGAAGTAAATGGCTCAGAAGTCGGGGTAGGATTGCCACCCAAAGAATTATAAAATCCTAGGAATTCCTGAATATACTCCTCACAAATTGCATCAATGATGTCAATTCGGTTTACCGACTTATCATTTGGTATAGGAGTATCTCGTTGATTGATTTAAGATTAAAAGGACAGCCTTCGTTATTAACCCGAAGGGTTATTTCTTATCCATAAACATCAATTAAAGCACGACCGGTCCCTAAAAAAGGATCTCCCAAGTACTGAGAGTTAAACTCGAAAGGGATCGGCCTTCGAAATCGACAACAACAAAGTATGTAGGAAAATGAAATTTCCCAACTTTGACAAAAATGTCTCGGCGAGCCTTTAGGTAAGTAATGATCTTTTCTTAGCTAAACTCAAAGTCATCCGAGTTGGTGTAAGATCCAGGTAAAGAAGGTTTATCCAATAGAAAGGTTCCTAAATTTATGCTCGCGCCAAGATCGGCCAAGGCGTGACATACATCCATTCCCGGTAAATCACATGGAATAAGAAACTCGTCGGGATCTCCAAGCTTTTCAGGAAGCTTTTTTAGGAGCATCTTAGAACAATTCTCGTTCAACGTATCTTAGCTAACTCAAACAATTTTTCCTTATTCATAAGCAAACTCTTAATCGTAGGAGAAAATCTCTGCATCAAAAGTAAAGCGTCTGCGAAGCTAATATTGAAGCGCAAATCTTGAAAGTTTGAAAGATCCTTTCTCCATGTGATTCAAGCTTTGTTACGGTGACTTTTAATTATCACGACGTGTGAAGGAATGGAGATATTTTGCTTAGGTAAACCTCTTCGGAACCAGTCGGGTTCCGGAATAGAAGTGGTTTAGGCAAAGTCTTGAACATCCCGGTACCAGAATAGAAATGGGAGAACCGGAGTTAATTGACGGTACTTCCTTGGAATTAGATTGCTCCTTATCCGATTCTTCATTCCACTAACTTTTTAGGAGAAGGATAGTAGGATTCGAGGTCCTCGTAACCAACACCACTTGAGTAGTGAATACTTTCAATCTCACCCTCGGGTTCAAGAATGGTATTACTCAGGAAGAAGTACCCGAAGTGAGACTTGGTTTTGAAACAATCCATAAATCATGTTTTAGAAAAATAGTTGTTGCTTCATCATGATGGCTGTTTAGAATTTTATCGTGTTTTTAAATTTCATTCTTAAGTCTCCTTTTCAACGAGTTTGATTTGATTTTTCATGGTTTCTCAACATTTGATCATTAATTTCTCTTGTAACTCGAACAATCAATTGAAAATCTCTAGTTGAACTTTGATTATTGGGCCACTTGAAATAGTTGGTTTTTGAAATTCTTGGTTTTTGAAAATTTGAGCATGATATTTTGAGCTTGAAAAACCTGATTTCCACAATAAATATTTCCCTGATTAGAAATTATTCCCTTGAACTTGATTCTGATTAACCTATTATTTGACCATTGTTATTGCACCGGAGCAAAACCAGGTGGTGCCATTTGATTACTAACAGGGGGGTGATTCAGAGGTTTACTTGATTGTAAGTACCCGTGGTCGCACAAACACTAGATTGATTGTTATCGGTATTCGGACAATTATACCAAGAATGAGCACCACCACAAGTAACGCAAGTTTCCTCAACCGCTTTAACTGGAGCAGGAGTGACAACTTTCTTAGAAACAATCTCGACTAAGGTCGAAAGTTGATCCGCAAGCTTATCAATTCTCTCATCCGTTTTGCTAACATTCTCCCTAGAAGTCGTATTCATCCTAGAAGCATTTGGTTTGTTTCGTGAATAACGTACTTTTGATTTGTTCTCGATTATGTTCAAAGCTTCTCTAGTCGTCTTACTCAAAAGATTTCCACCCGCCGCGGCATTTAAGGAGTCTTGATCGTTGTCGTTTAAACCATTATAAAAGGTATCAACTTGAGTTAACTCCGTAAATCCGTGGTGTGGACAAGCTCTAAGCATTTCCTTAAATCGTTCCCATGCCTCACTAAAAGACTCATCGAATTTTTGGGTAAAACGAGAGATTTTATTCTTTAAGTGAGTGGTCTTCGAAGGAGGGAAAAATTTGATCACAAATTGGTAACGAGATCCTCCAAGTCAATGATTGAATTTGGTGGTTCTATGTTCCGTACCAAGTTTTAGCAGCCCCCTCGAGCGAATATGGAAACATCATAAGCTTAATCACATCATTCGGCACATTCCTAAATCGTAAAGTCGAGGTAATCCGTTAGAAACTATTGATATGAGCATGAGGGTTTTCGTTCTCTAAACCGTGAAACGGGTTTGCTTGAACCAATTGTAGCAAATTCGTCTTAATCTCAAAATGATCCGCATTAATTTCAGGTAAAACAATAGCTTCTCCGTACCCTTTTTTGGGTGCTCAGAGTAGCTCTTCCATTGTACGTTCCGCCATTGGTGCAACGATAGTACAAAGCTCGGGTTCGACTATGTTTGGAGCACGATTTCTATTACGACGTCTCGGAATGGTTACGTTTAAATTATTTGGAAAATAGGAATTTCTAGTGCGCATGCACTAATCAAGCAACTGAAATGAGAAAAGAAATGAGAAAAGGAAATATTTTTTTTACCAAATAATCAACAAACTTAGGGTAACTCTCTTAAGTAAAATAAATTTTACAAAAGAGGTGCGCCTTTTTTGTAAGTGACACAAACGGTAAAAAAAATTTGAATCTTTGGTTCGGGAATTTATTCATGGATATTACCATCAGTTGAAGGTATTAATATTTGGTGTTCTTTTACCAACTTTTGTAATTTATTATTTTATTTTTTTTTGTATTCACAAATTAACGAGAAAAGTCGAAAAAATCCGGAAGAGCAAATATTTTTGTCTTTTTTATTTTTAAACTTCTACTTATAATAAAAAGAAAAGAAAAATATTTTTACTTTTTATATTTTAAATTTTTTTTTTATTTACTTAAAAGCGTAACTTTCGAAGACGAAAGGTGTGAGTCCCTTAGGAATAGATCTCTGCAGCCTATTAAGAATGATAGCCAAGATGTATAAATACAGTTGACTATGTAGAAACACTGATTATGAATACTATGTGTTAATGCGGAATCTTAACACAAGTACTAAGAAAAACAATGTAGAACTAAATAATAACTTCTATTAATCTGCTTTGAACGATTACAGATTACTAACTATTTAGATATGATTTTGCTATGAGATATCTTGAGGTTGTTTCTCTAACTATGCCAAGAGGGATCCTTTTATAGACTAAGGATAAACCCTAACAGGCTTACAAAACGCATACTTATCTTTTCCTAAGATATCTCATACATATCTCTTAAACGGTACTAACTATTTTCTAACTAACGGTACTAACTAACTGATCAGTACTTAACACTTTGTACTGTCAGTACTAACTATAACTAACGGTACTAACTATTTGTACTGTCGGTACTAAGTTAGGAAAACATAAATCCTAACAATCCTCCCTTAAACATGAATGTTGAACTCTTTTAACTTCATGTTTCTTCAAATTTATCTTCTTTAAGCTCTTAGAGGATGTATCCAAACACTCTTATCATTTCTTGATCTTTTAAACTCTATCCTTCTTCAGCAGCAACTTTGTCTTCTCAGCAACACAACAACATCTTTTCAGCAACAATCCAACTAAGTTGGCTTTGTAGTTTTTGGCAAACTACCAGCCATTAACGGATTTGATGTTCCTTTACCAGTAGCCATTTGCTCTGGGATAGTTAACTCTTCATTTTAAAAACATGGTGAGTTAATTACCATACAGTTTTTGGTAAACTGTCAACCATCAACGGAATTGATTTGTCTTTACCAAATACCGTTTGCTTTTGGACTAGCCAATGCTTCATTGCCATAACATGGTGCATTGATAAACCATATAGTTTTTAGCAAACTATCAGCTATCAACAGATTTGATTAGTCTTTACCATGAACTGTTTGATCATGGACTAGCCAACTCTTTACCACAGAAGCAAGGTGAGTTGAGAACCCTACAATTTTTGGTAAATTGTCAACCATAAACGGATTTGAGAAGTCTTTACCATAAGCCGTTTGCTTATGGACTAGCCAGTTCTTATGCCTGTTAAGCATGGTGAACTGATGACCATTTGTTGTGTGGTGGTTAGCCAACACTCAAACCCTTCTCAATTCCATCAACCTTTCTCTTCAGGTTCTAACTCTGCAAGCAACTTTTTGATAAACCTAATCAACTCTAATGCCATAGTACTGTCTTCTTCAGACTCTAACTTCAATTTCAGCATCTGCATCAGTACTTCCTTATACCTTCTTTCAACCAACATATGAATGACTATCCCATCTTCAAGCTCTAATATGTAAACTCCACAAGCTTCATATAATCTCCATGTGACAATCTTCTAATTTTGTTGATCAATCCAGAAGTCACTTTGATCATTTTCTTCTTTTGAGGATTCCATCATGATCTTCAAATCTCCCCAAAGAATCAACTCAATTCCTTCCATTATGATTTTTGAGTACTGCTTCATCACTAATTCATACAAGTGAAATAAATCTTGCCTGTCAAAGATATGAAGTACCTCCAATAGATAGTTGAATGCCCTGAAGTTCCCATTGGCTCTGTAAATAACAAAACAAGGCGAATAGTCTCCATCTGGTGTTGTTACCTTGATCTACTTCAATGACAGATTTTCTCTCCATTATTTCACTATCTATGGTACCTTCAAATGTAACAATCTTTAGGCATTCCCTATGTTCATCTTCACTATCAACATCTAACTGTTGTCTTGGCTTTTTCCTTACAATCATTTTTATATGACCACCCTTCCTTTTCTTTGTACCCTGCTCTGTCACATCTACCTTAGCAGGTACCTTATCTGTGTCTTCTTTCTTTGGAGTTTCTTCAACAACCCTCTTCTTTAAACTCTTTTGTTCAGGGTCTTTTGCTCCTTTATTCATTTCCTTGATCTTTCTTTCATCCTCAGTGGAACCAACAGCAGTGAAACTTTCATCAAACCTTTTCATTTTCTCATATAAAGCTTTTATTTCTTCAAAAGTTTTGTTCTTCAGGTCTGAGTGTTTCTTGTTTCCAACATGCTTCAAATAAGTCATCATCTGATTCCTAAGCTGAGTTCTTGTAGGTGGTCTATTCCTTATTGCAATAACTCTTTGTTCTGCAAGAAACTTTCTTTGAGCTGCAATTGTATCATGAAGGAATTTTGCTCTTTCTTCCATAGTGAACTGCTCTCTCTCTTCATCTTGAAGTCTTAGAGCTAGAAGTCTATCAGCTTTAATTCTTGCTTGAATAAAGTCATATTCATTTGAAAGGGCAGCCTTTTCAGCTTTTTCATCAGCTAGCTTTTTAACATCTTCTTCTGCTTCCCAATCTTCTTGCACCTTTCTAGCCATCTCTTCATCCCTAGCAAGTTGCTTAAATTTCTTTTTAGCTTCTGGAATACCTTCAGATTCGGTATCAGACCTTCTTCCTATATATATTTTCTTTTTACATTTTATCAGTTTGGAATCAATCCTTTGGAAGAGGCTTTAATGTCAATAATGATCTGGTTGAAGTAGGCCTAGGTCTCTCAGTCTCCACATCCTTCAGTTCAATTCCTTTCTCTTTTTCTCTTGAAACTGCTTTGGCTTGACTCATGTTAAGAAGAACTTGAGCAATAGTTTCATCATCTCCAAAAGTTGTAGGAGTAGGTGTTGGAGTTGTTGGTGTAGCACTTCTTCTTTTAGTTTGAGCATCAGTACCTTCATCTGGTCTATCGGTACTATCTTTTTCCTTGTCGGTACTATCTCTTGATCTGTCGGTACTATCTCTTGATCTGTCGGTACTATCTTTTGATCTGTCAGTACTAACTTTTACCTTGTCAGTACTAACTACATCTTCAGTACTAACTGCATCTTCAGTACTAACTCCATTATCTGCAGTATCCTTTTCTTCACTCACTACATTTCTTATCCTCCCCACATCCTGAGCATCCTCAGACTCCATATAATCCAATGTATCATCAGCAAGCTCATTAAACGCTTGATCTTGATGGACTGTAGGTTCAGCCTTGGCAGATTTCCTCCCCTGTTTGGATACAGACTCCTTTTGCATCCATTGTTTCTTTAAGGACTTCTTTCCTGCCAATCTTTGCTTCAATGATACACTCTTCATCCAAGCTCTGTGGTGGGTGATAATAGGTTTGGCTTTCTTCTTAAGCTTCTTGATATGTACCTTCAATTGTTTAATCTGTTTGGCTTGATCTGTAACCTGTGAACATAAAGAGATACAAAGATTATATACACTTTGGAGTGTCATGTCACCCTCATTCCCGGAAAGGGATCTATCACTGGATGACTGACCTCTATGATTCCCACCAGAATCCTCTGGAATGGAATCAGTAATATGAGTAGTAGGTGAAGGTCTAGGTGATGGGTCAGATTGAGGCGCAATAGGAACTTCACTTGGGTGAGAAGGAGAGGGTGTAGGTTGTGGTTCAGATGGTCTTTCTGATTGTTCACCCTCATCCTCTGTGGGTTGAACCAACATGTTAAAAAACAGAGGTGTGACTTTCCCTAAAAAATGTTTACCCTTTTTAACCCTAAAGGAGAAAACTTTACTTGTCAAAGCATTAACAGGAAAATGGTCTAAAGGTATGGGTACATTCATTAGCTGTTTATCCAAAAAGATTGAAATAAAGCGTGGATACATAACAAACTTTTTCTTTGCATCTAAGTGTCTAAGCATACCATCAAAAATTAATTTAGAAAAATTATATTTCTAATTAGATGTTAAGTAAATTGCAGCAGTGGCAATGTTAGTGGGAATTTGATCCCAAGAGGTGCTTTTTAAACTAATATAATGATTCATGGTATGAAAAAGAAATCTCCATTGGGGTGAAAACAAAGCTTTGTTAAAGGTTAAAACAGTTAAATCCCCCTCATACCCCATGAGCTGTATAGCATCAAATATAGCCTGATTTGGTAGAGAATCTATCCCATCAGCATCATCAAAAAGAAGATCACTTCTTATTGATGCTTCAGAGATAGACACAGGCTTGCCAGCTACGTTGGCAGTAATATACCTAACATTGTTGATTATTTTGGATTTAGCAGACATCCAAAACTGTTCAACAAATGTAGTAGAAGACTTACTGGAAGTTACAGTGAGGAGCATTGTGAATGCGTGCCTTTCGTCGCAAGAAAATCAATAATCTCATGAAACTCTGCATTCCCATCAGTCTTCTCTAAATAAGCGACCATATTGTGTTTAGGGCACGATTCAAGAACAGCCATGATTGGTGATCGTCGGTGAGTTAGATATTAGGGTTTGAAAGAAAGAAAGTAATGGAGAGAGATTACGTGAGTGAACTGTGCAATTGAGATGGGTTTATATAGGTTTAGCAAACCTATGATCAAGGAAACCGTTTCAATTTACACTTTATACCCTTGGCGGTATTTTCTTCAACGTTTCTATAGCGGTACTATCTTTGCCCAATGGTACTAACTTTGCATTGTCGGTACTAACTTTGGCCAACCAAAGAATGAACAATTTTGGCAACAGCAGTGCTTCTGTACCATCTAAAGCTCTTCCCAATGACTCTCTAAAACCCAAATAACTCCATAAAAATCATCACTATGGTCAAGATTCTTCTGCACACTGAACACTTCATACAAACTGTAAAATAAATCATATTGCCTCCCCTTAACTAATGCAGCTTATGGGTTAATCATCCTAATAGTAACAACCAAGAACTGAAACCTGCTAACATCAAATGCCTTGGTTAGAAGATCAGCTACATTATCATCAGTGTGTATTTTCAGCACCTGAATAAGTTTCTTCTTATATGCATCCCTTATGAAGTGGTGCCTAATTGCAATATGCTTTGTTTTGGAGTGATATACTGGATTCTTTACAATGCATATTGTACTTTCATTATCAATGTAGATCTTTGTGTTCATGAAATTAAACTCATAGTCTAACATTTGATTTTGAATCCACAAAACTTGCCCACAGCAATTTGCAGCAGCAACATATTATGCCTCTATAGTAGAAGTAGCCACAATTGTCTGCTTTTTGCATTGCCAAGAAATAAGTCTCCTGTCAAGAAAATGACAACCTCCTGTTGTGGATTTCCTGTCAAGATTTGCTCCAGCATAGTCACTATCTGAGTAGGCTTCCAGGTCAAATAAGGACACCCTAGGATACCAAAGGCCCAATTTAGGTTTGACCTTTAGATACCTAAAGATTCTCTTAACAACACTTAGATGGGATGTCTTTGGAGTGACCTGAAACCTGGAACAAGCACAGACTGCAAACATAATATCAGGCCTAGAAGCAGTCAAGTACATTAAAGATCCAATCATGGATCTATAAAGATGTACATCCACATCACTAGCTTCCTCATCCTTGACTAAAGGCTTATGGGTCTCAATGGGTGTACTAGCAGTCTTAACACTGACAAAATCAAACTTCTTCAGGATTTCTGCAACATACTTATCCTGACTTATAAAGATACCATCTTCTTTTTGTTTGACTTGTAATCCAAGAAAGAAGGTGAGCTCTCCCATAGAACTCATCTGAAATCTACTCTTCATTAAGGCCTCAAATTCATCACACCAAGATTTCTTTGTAGAACCAAATATAATATCATCCACATAAACTTGTACTAATATGATATCATGTTTGTCCTTCTTAATGAAAAGAGTCTTGTCAATAGTTCCTCTTATGTATCCATTCTTCAACAAGAAAGTAGATAAAGTAGCATCAAGGCTCTGGGAGGGGCTTGGTGTTGTCCATAGAGGCTTCACTACTTGCTAGGATAACGTATACTGTAGGATATCTGAGGGATCTATAAAACCTAGAGGTTGGATACAGAGACCTCATCATCATTTTGACTTACCTGGACAGGTACCTTTTCACAATTCCATTTGATATACTGACTGAAATCCCATGTAAGAGGCAAGGCGCTAGAAAATATCTAATGGCTTCAATCTTTCCAAAAGGATCAAAACCTCATCATAAATCTATCCCTTCCTTCTTGCTATGTCACCTGAGCAACTCTAACTTGCTTTTTTTCTAACCATAAACTCCTCTTCTCATCCTTATTATTTCTGTAAATACATTTGTATCTCATTAGCCGTATTCTTCCCATAAGGCAAATCTACAAGAATCCAAACTTTCTGAATCTTGAATTGCAGCAGTTTATTCCTGCAATGCATAAACCAACTTTCATCTTCAAGTGATTCGCAGTGAATCTTCTTAGGTTCGACATGTTGAGACAAGAAACAAGCAAATAAACAATGTTGGAAGTCTTTATGATTATTTCTTTTTTGCTTTTGAATATAGCTAACAAAAGCATAGGCTTCAGAACTTTTGGTTACTTTGCTTCTTGTTTGAACTGATGATTGTGGATCTCCAAGAATTAGAGTTGAAGGATGAATAGAGTTAATCCTTGATGTAGGAATAGGACTGACATTCACAACAGGTTCTAATTTTATGATGTAGCCACTGCACCCTCATATCATAAGTTTGAATTGGCTAAAAAATACCATCAGTAGGATTGTCATAAATTTCCTCTAGTGCAAGTATTTCTGAATCATCTTGATTAGTATTAGTTAGATCAGTGAAGGATAGTCTACCATAAGGACTGGTGATACTAACTGGTGTGCTAGCAGTATTAACTATGTCAGTACTGCTAGCTTTAGCAGCTCCTGCTTGAAAAAGCAAATCCTTAGTTTCTTGGGCAAACTCCTTCCTGAGAGCTTCAACTGCATCATTAACATCCTTTTCTTGCCTTTTAAGTCTTTCAAGCTCATCCAAAAAGACTTGATCCTCCTTATCTACTGGCTTCTCATCTGTCTTTAAATCAGGATGTTTGGTAGGTGCTTCACCTGCATTCTTTGTTGTTGACCTCTTGACTGTTGAGGAATAAGAAGACCATATTGGCAGTACAAAGTAGTCTTGAGCAGATTCAGCTTCTGTTTTAGAATTACCTGCATCAATAATATCCTCTGTACCTGCATTTTGATTAGCTTCTTGTAGACCTGCATGTATGTTAGCTTGATTCTCTGATCTCATAGGTTGATAATTTGTTGAATCAGTTAAATAATCAAGATCAAACAGCCAAGTTGGTCCTTTTCCTGCAACATTTGGTTTATTTTCTTAAAAGGTTATGTGCAGGTTTTCTTCAACTCTCTTGGTTTCTAAATTGTATACTCTAAAAGCCTTGCTTTGTAGAGAATACCCAACTAAAAATCCTTCATCTGATTTCCCATCAAACTTGCCCAGATAGCCAATGGTATTCAAGATGATCACATGGCACCCAAAAGGTCTTATGTATACCAGTTACAAGTTCATAAGGTGTCTTATTTTGAGGCTTGGTCACTAATACCCTATTAAGAACATGACAAGCAGTACTAACTGCTTCAGCCCAAAAAGTGTTAGGTAAAAATGAATCTGCTAGCATAGTCCTAGCAGCCTCAATAAGGGTCCTATTCTTTCTTTCAGCAACTCCATTTTGTTGTGGAGTTCTGGCATTACTGTATTCCCTCTTGATCTCTTTTTATCACAGAAATTCAATGATGAATCCATGTTCTTAAATTCTGTTTCATTATCACTCTAATAGTTTTAACTTTTTTGTTTAATTAGTTCTAAATTTGGGGTCTTATAAAGTTCCTTAAGGTTACACTAGTTTCATCCTTAGTTCTTAAGAAGAACACCCCCCCCCAAACTAAACTGCAAAAATCATCAGTGTCTAACTAGGCAATAAGTCTTATGGGTTTAAAACTCCTTTTGATGTAGGTCCAATACTAATCCTTATTGCAGAAGCTGTAGGGCCTTACTAATAGAAGCGCATGATTTGGCCTTACAGGATGCCTTATGTTACTTTCCTTTCTGACAAGCAACACAAGTGTGGTCATTTTAAAAAATCTTTGAAGGTAAACATCTTACAAGGTTTCCCTTCACAAGTTTGTTTAGGTTTTTAAAATTAACATGACCCAACCTTCTATGCCATTTATTAGATTCATCAATTGTGGCCTTTGCAATTAAACAAGCTAAACCTCCTGAAGGAACAATGTTCTCTAAATTGATACTGTTACATATTGTTTTGATCTAGGGATTCTAAGTAAGACCCCTTGGATTGGCATTCAAGTGTACTTATATTCATGAGACTAAAACAAGACAATTCAGAGTCAGTGAAAAGAACTTTGTTCTTCTGTACATATCTATCGACACAGAAAGAGATTAAATGCTGAATGTCTTTCAGACAAAGAACACATCCTGCAAAATATAACTTTCTTGTTTTTATTCTTACCTTACCAGTTATTGTACCTTACTTCATCCAAAAGCAACAGGGCCCCATGAAATCTTGATATTCAGCAAGGTAGGCCTTGTTTCCGTCATGTGCCTGGATCCATCATTATCAAACAATTTCATTTTGTTCTGTAAAGCTCTATGTGGATAATCCTACACATCAAATAAAAGAGATTAGATTCTCTTAGGGACCCAAGCCTGTTTGGGCTTGAGTTTGCCTAGTGGATCTTTAAAAGTAACACAATCTCTAGGTCTTAATCCACCATTGTATTTGGAGATTTTGTGCCAGTAATGTCTTTGTGGTCTCCAATTACAACCTACTGAGGGCTTAACAACAGTTTCCCTTTTCCCCCCAACAGCACTAACTGCATTCACCTCAGCAGTATTAACCTTTTGTTTTGAAAAATTTGTTCTAAGTGCTGTTGTGTTATTAAAAGGCCTTGTAAATGGTGAATGAGTGTTATGAAAAATAGTTTTTGGTCTAACTCTATTCACAATAGGCTTAACAATATTAACTTTCATAGCAGCATTAGTTGGTACTGCCTGTTTGTTAAAATTATGCCTAGCGGTACTAACATTGTTAGTACCGCTAGCTCTAGCAGTATTAACTGGAATTTTGCCAGTTCTAGTTAGTACTGATGTAGGAACAAATTGGTTTTTATGATTCACTCTTTGCACATTGTTCCAAATTGTCCTAATCTCCCTTTGACTAGACTTCTTTCTCATCCTATTGTTTAACTCAGCTTGTTTAGCCATCCTCTTTTCATGGAAATCATAATCTCTGATAAGATGAGTAAGACTTCCACATACAAAACATGCTTTTGTAGTAAACCTATATCCCAACCCTTTCTTGTCAACTTTAGGATTTTTACTATGAGTGAATTGATTCTTAACAGTTTCCCTAGGAGTTTTTACTTGCTCGTTAGCAAAACTAGGAGTTTCCTGTTCTTTTGTTGGTAGAGATACATACTCATCTTCACTATCTGATTCATACTCCTCAATGATAGGAGCATCATACCAGACTTTTGGTTGACATACTACACTAGGTTCATTAACAACTGGTTCAGACACAAATTCAGGTGTTTCTACACTAATGTTAGATTCACAGGTATCAAATTCACTGGTTTGGGTTTCAGATTCACTAGGTTGAGACTGTTTTGGACCATATGTAAATTGTAAATAATCTATTTCAATATCAGGTCTAGATGGCATGTAATTCCCTGTCATGGGTGGGGGTACAGCATGCATTCCTTCTGCTGTAACAAACCTATCATACAAAGGTTGATTTTCTAGATCACTTTCCTTATTCATAAAAACACTTTGTAAAACTTCATTTTCATAGCTCAAGATGCCATCATATCTGTGATCCCCATACCCAAGCCCAAATTTATCATTAGCACTCATCTGAGTATTTAGTAGTTTACCAAGATTTTTAGAAGAGTTGTGCCATTTTTCTACTTTAGCTTTTAAATCTTCTTTTTCTTTTTGAGCTCCTGCCAACAGTTTCTTATGGTATGTAAGGACATCTGTTTTATCATCTAAGTCTATTTTCATAAACCTTATCTTTTCCTCATACCAAAGTTGACCTTGTTGATGAGCAACTAATTGTGCTTCAACCTTCTTTAAACCTTGAGTATATGCCTGTATTTCTATGCTTGCATCACTAAGTTGTGCTCTTTGTTCATCATACAGTTTTTTAAGTTTAGCATAAGACTCTTTACATTCTTTTGAATAAGAAGATACCTCTGTGTCTGAGCCTGAATTGTTGCAAGCCATCAAAGCATAATCTTCTTCTTGTTCTGAGTGACTGGTCCAATCAACACCTTCTCCATCAATAGTCACCAAAGCTTTAGAGTCCTCCTGCTTACCATATCTTCTCCCATCCTTATTTCCAGAGTTCCATGCATCTCTCCTCTTACTATCTTGATTTCCTTTGGTTCTACACTTTCTAGTAAAATGCCCTGTCTTGTGACAATTATAACACTTGACTTTGGTTTTATCAAAACCAACCGGTTCCTTGGCATCAAATTGTAGCTTTCTACCTGTCTTTTTGTAGAACTTTTTCATTCTTATTGAAATCATGGCCACCTGCCATTTCAAGTCTATTTCTTCTAAATCAAACTCATCAATCTGTTCCAAATCCTCATGATCCAATTGAGGGAAACCGGATTGATTTGCAAGTAAGGAATATGATGAAGTATGTTCATACTGTGAGTTTTGACCAGAAGTATTAGAAACACCATAAGCGGTACTAACATCATTAGTACTGCTAGTGTTCTCTAAAATAAATGCCACTTTCTGCGTGCTAGAGGTTGATGCATTTTAGAGCTTTACATAGACTCAAAAGACTCTAAAGATATTTATTCAGATCATCAATGCTGAGACTGTCCACTCATGGTTGGGCCTCATGATTAAGTGAAAATTGAGACCAGGCAGAAAGGTAAGAGACCTAAGGAATTTTGATTTGCATCTTTAGTGGAGACAACCTGCACATGAATCTCTAGTTGACCAGAAGACTCTAAAACTGTCATAGCCTTTATGTAGTTACTTATGTGTTTGATACAGAGAAAACCTTCAAATTGTTGCATTTTGAATATACTTTTGCATCTTCCTTTGAATTCAATCATTTCCACCAAAGTATAGATTTGATGGCTTATACATTTCTTTAGCATAAGTCCATTTTATGAAATTTAGCAAGATGTATATTATGGTAAAGCCATAAGTTAAATTGGTCCTTGCTTTTTTTCTTTTCTCTAGCTAGGAATTTCTTCTGCAGTCCTTGGAGGCAGAACCTTGATTTGACCTTGTGTATTTGTGGTGATTGATACAGGACCATTCCTATTATGTATAACTTCCTAGATAGGATAGTCTGTATAGGCCAAATAATGTTCTATTTTTATGACCCCTATGTCATATTCTCCCTTCTTGAGAATAGAAAGTTTGATGGTTGAAACAGTGTGAGGATTTTGTTGTATTGGTGTTTGTGATGGTGGTGGTGGTGGTGGTGGTGGTGGTAGAATTTCATCTTGTGATCCAGACATGATTAGTTTTGTAAGATAGAGATTTATAACTGGTTTTTGTTCTCTTACTCAGAGTTTCTCACAGGCTCTGATACCACTTGTGAGTCCCAAACTAAAAAAGATCTTTGGCAAGCCTTTACTAAGGGTGATAGCCAACTTGTATAAATACAGATTGATATAGAGAAATAATGTCTTGTGAATACTTATTGTTATCGGCGGAATCTAACACAAATCAGTATTAAGAAGAACCAATGAAAAACTAAACTTTGATTTCTATTAATCTGCTAATACGATTACAGATTACTAACTATGAGATATGATTGTATGAGATATATATTGAACTTCTATGTCTAATTATGCCGTAAGGGTTCCTTTTTTAACCAGGATAAAACCCTAAACAGGATTACAAAACGCGTAAAGATAAATACATGTCTTTTCCTACAATATCTCATACATATCTCTTAATCGGTACTAACTATTTTCTACTAACGGTACTAACTATCTGAGCAGTACTTAACACTTTGTACTGTCAGTACTAATTATAACTAGCGGTACTAAGTATATCACTAACGGTACTAAGTTAGCAAAACACAATTCCCAACATCCTCCTCATCATCATCATCCCTATCAGCAGGGTAGTCAGCTGGATCCTCCTCGGGATCCTCATCGTCCTCCTCCGGGTCCTCCTCAGGATCGGACTCCGGGATATAACCTGGTGATTGGTCAGTAGGTGAGGCAGCAGCAGGCAGTGGCTGCTCCTCCTCTGGGAGTACCTCATCATCCGGTGGCATGAACTCCGGGTAAACAGGCTCCAAAACAAAATATAGAGGAAGTGATGCCTGTGGCTCCTCGGGGCCTGGCACATAATCAGGTGAAGGTGGGGCCTGAAAGGCAGCTACGACATATGCATATGGATCATCTGGCATAATGGGTGGTCCATCAACTCCTGGTGAGCCAATATCTAACAAATCCTCAAACGGACTGGACATTGTCGTGTAAGTGACCGTGGAATCTTTCGAATCCGACATAACTGTATCTGAAAATCCAAAATAACTTATATTAGTATTTTAATATAAGACTCTTATAGTAATATACATTTATATCATAACATGTATATTAATCATGAATGAATCTAGTTAATCCAACTAATGCAGCAGGTAGAGTATGCATGTATGTATGTCCCGTGAAAATCCCTTTGTATGAATGCAATGTTTAAAAAAACGGTTATAGTCCAGCAAAAACATTTTGACCTGGTTCTCTATAACCTTGGCTCTTGATACCAATCTGTAACACCCCCAAATTGGGTCGCAGCGGAATAAGGGTCTGGGGCGTGTCATATCTTAGATCAATAACACAAGATATATATAGAACGACCATTAAAAGTCGTTTAAAACGGATACATTGGATTTAGCAAACATTTGTTACAAAAGCCCGAAGCTTAACTTATTCATTATTCATATTACAAAGATACTAGTCCATAATACATGATTCCCAAAATATAATGCAACCATATCTTTAAGCATGTCATCCCAAAATACAAAATCACCAATGTATCGCTTGCACCTTGTGCTTACTGACCTCCTGAAAAAAATTGCTTTAAAACGTCAACAATAATGTTGGTGAATTCATAGGTTTGATAAATCGTATAAGATTGGACCACAAGATTTCCCCAAGTATATGATAATGCAGGAGATGCAAAACATCACATAATTGTAATTACGTTGCTCTAAGCTCACGACACTGAAGCTCGACATAAATATATGACAATATATAATTGCCCACATTGCCCGTATTGATGTTCTAACCCGCATACATCCTATTCCGAAATGTGTATCGGTTAGTTTGCATAGTGATAGCTAATCACTCCGATAAGGGGTTGTCAAACTCCAATAGATCTATTCATAACATTCGCGCTTACTGAGACCAATCCAATTGGTTATACCATAATTAACAGTTCATGATAATGGGCTCAACTTGGGTTATCGCTACTTAGGCAACACGTATTCACTTGTGTCCAGTTATAAAACAATTGCATGTTTTCCACCCCAAAACTTATAAAACAAAACCATGTAAAATGTGGGGCTATGAACTCACCTTAAGTGAGCGAATACCAAGTATATCACAGTAACTGCGTCACGTAAACTGTCAGATGCAACCTATTTAATTTAAGGCCGTATAAGTACCAAGTATGATGATTAACATCTACCATATAAAAGTCTACATAGCTACATCACCATCTAATTGTTTTGGTAAAATTGTGTTTAATAAGTAAAAACGTTTATAATTACCGTTTTAGTAAAACTAGCATAACTTTCGCGTTTTAAGCCCGATTCTAACGTTTCTTATGCCCACGCTTTCGTATTAGGACGAGTTATCATAATTTGGACCTACTGGTGAACAGTAACTTTTACTGTTCACACCAGAGAGTTTTTGTTATTGTAAAACCCGTAAATGTCGTATTTTCTTCGTTATAGCTCCGTTTTTAACAATTCTTTCAAGCACGTTCTCGTAGTTGAAAGTTCTATTGATTTATGATGTTTACAAAAATAAAAGTTTCTGTCATGAATAGTAACTTTTATAAAAATAGTTTTTAATTGTTGTAAACTCGCGAAATTCATAACTCATTCGTTATTAATTGAAAA
>BQNB010080780.1:0-29828 GCA_026074375.1 Tanacetum coccineum
AGTCAGTGCGGGCTGATGCCGTCTTGAAATGTGTGACGCCATCACTAGATGAAGTGTAACAACGTCGTGTATGATATATGACGCCGTCTCCAGGCTCTATGAGCACAAACCTTCAAGAGTCTTGGTGCTGGTTTGTAGTCTCGTCCGTTTCTTCTCCAAATGAGCCTAAGTCACGTGTAATCCATCCAAATATCATCCAAATGAGAAATACCTGAAAAGGAACAATTAAGTACCTATTTTGGGCATAAATACACGATATTGGGGGTTAAATGACCCCAAAAAAGTGTATAAAATGACACCTCGTCAAATATTCATTCTCAAGGACATTCTTATATATAGAGGTCTGATCCAATACAACTACAACAATATTACCCAATCCCGCCATGGCAGGGTATGGGGGAGGTGAAATGTAGACAGATCATACCAGAGGTCTTATCTAATGTTGGCTTAAATTTGCTTTCAGTTGCTTTTGAAATGCCCGCGATTCGTAACGCAAACCAACGAAGCATAAAATCAACAACGTCCGGTTTTACAACACCCATTTCTACTTTAACAACCAAAAAATCAACATACAAAGTAGGTGAATCATCAAGACGAACAAAAATGTCTAAGAGACCAGCTTTACACCCTCGCACACCAGTAACTTTTAATCTTGATGATGACGGTGGCCATGTATATGACATGTACGTTGGTATTTCCAAAGGTACGTTATGTATTTTTTTCATTAATTGAACATTAAAAATAGTATATACAACTCAACTTAAATAAGCATGGTTTAAATCCAGGAATCACTTCGTCCACGGATGATCCTATATTTTGAGTGCAAAGAATTACCATGCTTTGGTATGGGAAGCGAAGCAAAAAGAGGAAATAATAATACAAACAAACAAAGCTTACAGTATTTGTTGTGGCAAAGGAAAAGTTTTCATTAAACAACCACCGCCTGCTCCAAAACCGTTAGTTGATTTGTATTTTAATGACGATGCCAAGAGTAAAAATTTCAAAAATAACATTAGAACATACAAAAGCATGTTTGCTTTTACTTCGATGGGTGGAAAGGTTGATGATTCAATCAATAGGAAAGGTAAAGGTCCATATGTTTTTCACTTGCATGGACAAACATACCATAGTATGGGTAGTTTACTACCTAAAGCGGGCGAGTCTCCGAAATTTGCACAGCTATATATATATGATACTGAAAACGAAGTTGAGAATAGAGCAAGAGCCTTAAGGTAATACGCGTAACATAAAATTAAACTTTCTTATTAACATCTTGATTGCTACGTCTTTTTTTTCATTGTGAATAATTGCTTAATCTCTGTTAAATAATTCTTTTACAGCAGCTCTTCGTTATCTTTAGGTCCGTCTAATTCTAAAAAATCTATTGATCGAAACATTATCAGAGAAGTAAAAGATGTGTTAGATACTTCAAGTGATTTGGTTTTACTTTTAGAAAGGCGTGTGACCGCTTCATTGAAGAGCGAACAATATTTTTGAATAAGTTGGTTGCAAAGCGAGGCAAAGACAACCGAACATACAACCTCCCGACTGCCAACGAAGTTGTTGGTCTTATTGTAGGCGACTTTGATACATGCCAACAACAAAGAGACATTGTTATAGAAAAACATCGTGAAGGTTTGGAACGCATCAATATTTTTCATCCTTTGTACCTTCCTTTGCAATACCCTTTGTTGATGCCGCGTGCGCAAGATGGCTATCATTTGGAAATACCGCTTAAAAAACAACCTGCTCGGCTGCCCCCCGGTAAAGACTATAAAACAGTTAGTATGCGCCAATGGTTTGCTTACCAAATACAGGACCGTCAGAATCAAGAAAAATTATTTTCCGTGGAGGTCGTTTGTTTCAGCAATTTCTTGTGGATGGCTACACTATGGTTGAGACAGAACGTTTGTTTTTCCATCGCGCCAAACAGTCAAAACTTAGATGTGATACGTACACGAATATCCGTCAAAGCATTGCTGCTGGAAATAACGACCCGACTCTTCTTGGAAAACCAGTCGTGTTGTCTTTTTCATTTACCGGTGGACCGAGGTACATGAAGCAAAACTACATGGATGCCATGGCGTTGTGTACATGGTACGGTTGTCCAGATTTGTTTATAACTGTAACATGCAATCCTAACTGGCCGGAGATTTCAAGATACATGCGCGAGCATAACCTTTCATCTACGGATCGCCATGATGTGCTTACAAGACTTTTTAAAATGAAACTCGACCAGCTGATGAAGGATGTAAAAGAGTTACATTTATTTGGACGTACTCAAGCAGGTACTATACATAAGCTTAACTATAAATATATAGACTCAACAAATTCGTAAAGTCTATAATTCCTAACAAAGTGTTGACAGATACATTAATTAGTTTTCCCATTTAACTTTTATAATATTTATTGCAGTTGGTACTATACCATTGAGTTTCAAAAAAAGAGGACTTACCGCCACACACATGTTATGTGTGTTCTTGCATAAGGCATGAAAGGTTACCAAACGATGATAGATTGTCAAATACATATCAGCCGAGATACCAGACAAAGACGATGATCCTGATTTGTATAAATTAGTATCTGATTTTATGATGCATGGTCCTTGCGGTGTAGATGAACCCAATCAGGCATGTATGGCTGACGGTAAATGTACCAAACATTTTCCTAAGAAATTCACGCAACGAAGTTCGGTTGACGCAGAGGGCTATCCTGTTTATAGAAGACGTGATGACAGGAAATATGTGGAAAAGAATGGACATCAGTTGCATAATGGTTATGTCGTCCCATATAATGCTACGCTTCTAAAACGTTATCAATGCCACATTAACGTTGAGTGGTGCAATCAGACGGGATCAATAAAATATTTGTTCAAGTACATAAACAAAGGTCCAGATAGAGTGTCGGCACAATTGTATGAACCGGTTACTACGGAAGACGGTCAACAAGTCCAAAAACCTGTTGACGAAATCAAAGCTTTCTTTGATTGCAGATACCTATCCGCATGTGAGGCGGCTTGGAGGATATTTGGTTTTGAGACTCATTATAGAACACCATATGTTGAAGTTTCACCTACCAGGGAGCAACAAGTTGTATATTATGAAAATTATGACCTTGAAACAGTTATTCACAAGCCATCAGTGTGTCAAAGTATGTTTGAAGGTTGGATGAAAATGAATGAGCTGTATCCAGCAGCAAGGGAGCTAACATACGTTGAGTTTCCCACAAAGTATGTATGGAATGCGCCAAAAAGAATATGGACGCTTAGGAAGCAAGGAAAATCAGTTGGAAGAATTCATGGTGTTCCTATATCAACTGGAGACGCATACTATTGCAGGATGCTCCTAAATAGTGCTAAACGATGTATGACACACGGTGACATAAAAAAAGTTAACGGTGTTGTTTATCCTACTTACAAAGAAGCTTGCTAATGCGGCTGGTCTTTTAGAAGACGATAAGGAGTATGTTGAGAGTATTAAAGACGTTGCGCATTGGGCACCCGCTGAACAGCTTCGTGAGCTGTTTGTTACATTACTTTCGCAAAAAGAGCTTACGACGCCTTTGACTGTTTGGTTACAAACATGGCACTTGCTTGCGCAGTATGTTTAATTCAAGAGAAGGCAAAGTTTAAAAAATCCAGGTAATACCTTCAACATATTTTATTAATATACTTCTTTGTTATACAAAATAGTTTCAACTCTTTGTTTTATGCTTACTGTAGTGTACGTATCATTTAGCAACATTCGAAACAAAAAAACTCTTTGTTTGTCTTTTTTTAATGTGGTAATGCTAACTTCTGCTATACATGTCTCATTACCCAATAAAAAGTGTTCTATTTTTTTACTACTCCCTCCGTCCCACATTAAGTGTCTACTTGACTTTTTCAAAGTCTTTTTTCTTCAACTTTGACCTTAATGATTTCTTCTTATGTTATATGATACTTGATGCAAGATATATGAATGAATAAAGTTTTGAATATATTTTTCGTTGGTAGAATTTTCGTTCAATATTATATAACACAAACAAAAATATTTATGGTCAAAGTTGAGGAAAAAAGACTTAAAAGATTCCATTGTGGACACTTAATATGGGACGGAGGGAGTATTATTAAAGGAAGCATTTCATTTTGTTAATGTGGCAATGCCAACTTCTGCTATAATTACGTACTTACCACTTAAACCTCATTGCTAACTTGTGTTTATTTCCTTGCAGACCTGATTATTAGTGATGACGGAAAAAAAAATGTTTGTTTGTTCTATGTAGAAGAACTTTTGCGATCAAGAGGTTCTTCGTTGAGGCAATGGCCTGAGATGCCTTATCCCAATACTAGACGTAACTGAATTTGGTAATTGGCTTATATACGATGAGACGGATTATACCCCACTTGAGTTGCAATCTGAATACGAGCGACTATATGCATCTTTAACAACAAAACAAAAAGGTGTTTACAACACCATCATGAATTATGTTGAAACGGGAACAGGCGGTCTGTATTTTGTTTACGGATATGGAGGTACCGGGAAGACCTTCTTATGGAAAACACTTGCCGCTGGTATTAGAAGACAAGGTGATATAGTCTTAAATGTGGCATCCAGTGGTATTGCATCTTTGTTGATGTCCGGAGGCCGAACGGCTCATTCCAGATTTCATATTCCTATCAAGGTTGATGAGACATCTCATTGCTCCATAAGTGCTCAAAGTGATCTTGGAGCATTATTAAAAAGATGCAAGCTTATTATTTGGGATGAAGCGCCTATGGCAAATAAGCTTTGTTTTGAGGCCTTAGATCGTTCTTTAAGAGACATACTACGTCAGAATAGGTATGACACGTGTGAATAGCCTTTTGGAAACATGACGATGGTATTTGGCGGTGATTTTAGGCAGGTTGTCCCAAAAGGTTCACGGCAAGATATTGTAAGTGCATCTTTAAAGGAGTCTTATTTGTGGGATCATTGCAATGTTCTTAAGCTGACCGCTAATATGAGGCTGACTGTTGGCGCACGGCCTGAAGATGTATCAGAAATACAGGAATTTATTATATATATCAAATACATAATAAACGTACTCTTCGTATCTTAACGTGTGTGCCCCCAATAGGCTCACACATTTCTAGTCGTATTAGTGCTAGTCCAACTACCATAATCCAACAGCTCCCACTTGGGAGTTGGAGTAGCAGACTCTCCAAATACTAACGATAAAAACGTCTAGCAACACTCACATTCATTTTTAAAACTACAAATGTCTAAGATCAAGTTTCAAAAACATTCTCAGTAGCATGGTTATGTATCTCTTGCTATAATCATTCTTTTGTTCAAACACTATTAAACCATGGATATGGATCCTAACTCATTCCATATAGTTTAACCATTTAAATTCTCGTTATAGAACTTAATACATATATACCAAATGTAATCAAGAATCATCTTGCATTACCATTTGGGTGCGGCCACACAATTATCTGATTAATTCTGGAGAAGCGCCAATGGTATCATACAGCACATCAAGTGGAGGGACAAATTCTTTGTTGAATACAAGTATTGTGAATGCTGCTTCACATCACTTCTAATAATAGCCTTTATAACTACCATTTTCAGGTTAGCGTTTGACTTAGAATTAAAAAGTGATATCCACACATACCATAACTTGTTTGTATTCTCAAGTCTAAGGATGACTTAACTAACTATTTTTCGATATTTTACTCATGACTAAGGATCCAAAAGTAAATATTCAAAGGTTGGGGTGTCTAATATGCATCCCTTGTGAATAACATATGAGTTTGGCGAGAACCGTCCATATATTCAAAGAATATAACCAACACTCACATTTGTCTTATGTAACAATACTCTCATATTGTTAATCGACAATGGACATGTTTAGAATGATAAATCATTCAAGGATTAAACATGCAAATATATGATAACAATTATTATATGAATGAATAACAAATACCTTGTATCTTTATTCATCAGAAAATAAAAATTGTCTTACTATCCTAATAATCCAAATATTAAAACAGATATGCATGAAACTAATTAGAGCAAGTTGAAGTCCAATGTATCCAACATTCTCAACTTTTTTTTTACAAGACAGCTAAATAGTTATCTAAGTAAACTTTTCGAATACTTGTTTCAAATTCACAAATTTGTGAAGAATTTGAACGCTATGATGAGTGTCGTATGTATATTTGCATACTATTGCAAGAATCATAGTATGGAAATGTGACAGTACCTTTTATGAGGTATTTGTAGTCAGCAACATACCTATCTGAGACAGTCATCTTTACAGTTTCTTAAAATGTAAAGTATTCTTATTCTTTAATGTGTATTGCAACAATGCTCTTAGCTGAGCATATCTAGTTAGCAGATTTATCATAAATGATGAAATCCTACTTCAACTAGAATTGATTATTCTCTAGCATCATGTGTACACAAACAACACTATGCCTTATATAATTCGTAAACATTTGTTTTAACAGTCATCTAAATCACTCTCAATTAGATATTGTTGTTATCAGTCATCTAAACACTCTCAATTAGATACTGTTGTTGTCAGCTCATCTTGCTCTTGTACAAAAGTAACAACCAGTCTTATACACAATATAAGATATACATGATGAATCCTTAGTTAAAAACACAAGGTTTCCATCCATGTATTAAATTATCTCAAGTGAAATATATCATTTAAGACTTGCTTCAATGATGTATTGCATTGTGTTGGACTTAATTTCCGCATATGTTTATTTCATTAAACATTTATTCCAAGGTCGTTTGTTTTATTTCCTAAATTCCCAAGTGAAATTCCATTCCAATCTCAAGGATTAACATCTAGCTTAGATGGAATGATGCTTTCATTATGTTACACAACATATGAATTTTAAGAAAAAAACATAGTGCTCCCACTTGATGTCAGGTGTACTCAGGAGTTATCTTAATTTAATCAAAAACCATATTGTGATTATACTTAAGATCTCGGCTCCTAGATGCAAGATCTAATCCACACTTAGATTCTTTTATCTTGTATACTTTATAAAGATTATTTTAAACTCATAATCTTTTGATTACACACCATCCTCGCAAAAGTAATTATAAAGGAAACAGTTATAAAACTTAATTGTCATATTACAAATATAGACTCATAACCCTTTTGATTACACATCATCCTCGCAAGGTAATCATTAAGGAAAGAGTTATGATCCGTAATTTGCCATATGACAGATTCAAGGAAACATGTATGACAATTAGTTATCTTATGAATAATGCGTGTAGAAAAGAAAGATTTAATCACAGTCAATTGCTTGAGTAAGATTAAAAACTCTTGTCATCCGTCAGGCATTAATGTGTATACAATTTTGTCCTTATGAGTCTTTCTTCAAAAGAAACTCATTATAATCTTTCAGATTAACTGTTTGGTAAAAGATTAATCAAGCTCACAACATTGATTTGTCTCATAAGGACTGCATCTTTTCATTCATAGTTCTAAGACATTTATCAGATCCAAGATGTGATAATTCATCTTATTAGTTAGTAGATTTATCATGACCCTCTAACTTGTATTCCTCAGCATTGATATTAAAATATCACTCCATTGATGAGGCATCCTTACGGATTTATGAATGAGAGTTACATTATACTTTGGTTCGACATTTTCATGCTTAACCTTAGTACGACATCAACAAGTGAATTCAGAAGGTTCTGTATTTTGTTCTTGAATATCTTCAAGTTTTTAGATGCTCTCATTTACTTTTGTAAGAAGAGATACTTCTCTAAACACTTAAGCATTTAAGCAACAATAAATTGTTCTTAATTGAGACAACAAAATACATTTTACAATTCTCATCTCTAGCTTGTTAATAATATGCTTCATAAGATATTAACAAATTTTAGAACTTTAATCAAGACTTAATGGGACTCATCCCTAATCTATAAATAGAAAATGTCTTGAATACCTTCTAGGTTGGAACTATATTGAGTGTATCCATGACACACACAAATTTCTAACCTTGATCGATTTTGGAGGTAGAGCCATTTAAGTTATCAAAAATCAAACCATATGAATATAGTTTGTTTCAACACATTAGACATACCATAATAATATGGTATTCTATGAGCATTAGAATTGTGAGACTCCATCAGAATTCCTTAGATAACTTAATTCTCTTTGGATAAAATACTTGTCAATTGGGTCGAGCCAAATTGCATACAAAGTATTTTAAAACCAAGTGCATGCTATAACATATATATCTTTGAATAGTATAATAAACCTTCTATGGTCATGTTGTTTCTAGAAAAAGACATGTCAATTATACGTTATGAATCTTTGGATAATTCAAGGACCTTATGTTAACTCTATGTTCATGTGTTTCAAGAAAACATAACATGTCAAGTTATACGTTACAAGTCTCCGAATAATTCAAGGACATCATGTTAATGTGTTAACAAGAAGACACAACAATTTTACTACTTACTTTATGTTAGCAGTCATTGATTAATTCAAGGACTTTATAATTACGTCTTAACAAGTAAACATAATTATACTAACACGTCAAACAAGCACGTCACGATGCTAGTCGTTGCTTCACGTATAAAAAACAACGAAACACATTGTTCTTGTCTTTTGGGTTGGATCGAACAAAACAAGTAAATCCCTTTTGGGATTTCTTTTCTGTGGATGGTCAGTATCAAAAGAGAATGAGTATTAATGCATTGCATGATATCTTATTGATTTGTCAACAGTTAGACACAAGCAGACAAATATATATATATATATATATATTTATTATATATATATATATCTATATATAACTTCATTTCTGTCTTCTACAAGAAAACAAACTTTTGTTTACGAATTATGTTGCAATAACACAATTAACCATTACATAAAAAGTTCTATTTAGTATTTTCAATAATTAAATTCTTAAAATAATTAACTACCCAATTAATTACTAATAAGACTAAGATCCAACTTGACCTTCTACTTATTACAGAAGGTCTAACCAACGTGTAAACAAATAGGGCAAGAGGTAAGCGACGTGCGTTAATTGTATTGTTAATGCAACTCTTAGATTTATGAGATACATGACTTTAGTAACTCATATAGTAAGGTCATGTACATGTTTTGTCTCATCTTATGCCTCGGGTCCGAGGTCTGACCAGGTAACTCGATTTAAGTCGACCAAAAGAGAACGAGCAAAAATTAACAAAGGTTTGACCAATAGAAAAAATTCGCCATTTGTTGAAAAGGCCCTGAGGTCTAACCAGAGAAGTCAATCCAAATGCATGTGTTCTTTATTTGGCTGGCATAGACTTAAAATTTCACATAGGGGTATACACATAAATTTACAAAATATGTGACAAAAATCGTGTACAAGAAGCACGCAAAACAACTTATAGCACAAAGTTAAGAAAACAACCTTTTTGGTATAGTCATCATTTTGTTAAATATTCTCGGTAGCTCCATTTTGGACGCACAAAGAAGCGGAGAAACAGGTCAGCGCGAAGCTTATTAAAAACCTGACTTCTTTTGGGGTGCCGTAGCTACACCCGCCTTAAACTTCTCTTATAGTTTGTCCAACAATGGGTGAGCCGTACTTTCAATTGACTAATGATGCTATTGTATGTTAAGAAACCCCTTTATTAACATTAGTTTTATTGTTGCCAATATGGTGGGATTACAAATTGATCAAACCCTATATTGTACTCCTACATGTGTCCGAAGACACAAGTAATTCCAATAATTCCCTCATATGCCGTAGCATGTAGTGGGGCGGGAGAAAATTAAAGATCAATTCAACCCCATACTACGCATATAAAACTAAAGCTTCACAAGAAATCAAATTTCATAGTTTAATGTCCGTATTAATTTGTCCAAAAAACCCGGTTTCGCAAATAACACATAGCTGGTCACAAGGAGTATGCATACGTGTGTAATACTAGACATGTTAAATCCAAATTTCTCTATAATTATAGGTCCGTTTTTAAGAGTTTCATAAAGTCTATTTTGCAAATATTGACTAGACACATGGCATATCACACATAAGCAATTAAAACAGACTGAAAATTAGAGTAAAATTAAAGACAAACTCTTGTATAGAAAGCAGTAATCATATAATGCCTCGAGTTCTCAAAAGAGTCTTTCCCAATTTGGAGAACCATAAGACTCTCACTAGGTTTTCTGCTAAGGTGCATAGATCGCCACATCCATCATATAACATGATTGCGTGAGTCTTACAGCCAAGATAAAACAAGAATAGAATAACAAGGCAGCTTAATTAACTTTTAATTTTAATCTATTCTTCTTTTTATCAAGTTAACATTTGTGTTGAATCTAGGTGTTTATTCATTATTTATGGCAAGTATTGCATATAATTGCCATAATTTTGAAATAAAACAATAAATAAACAAGATTTCATGCAGCCATGGCGTGTTTAATTATGTGTGTAACCCATAAAACACCAAACGAGTTGGCTCATGATGCCACTGTTGGGATTTTATAATCAGTTAACCATTAACAACCATGAGTACGCAGCGGATATGGATCAAGTATGGTGCATACGATTAACACACAATAAATAAATAAAAGGGTAATATAGAAAACTAACACTTGAAGATCAACTGCAAATGTAATGAAACAAAGTGGATAAATTTCCACCTTTACGGTTGCTCACACAACACGTCAAACAAGCACGTCGCGATGCTAGTCGTTGCTTCACGTATAAAAAACAACAAAACACATTGTTCTTGTCTTTTGGGTTGGATCGAACAAAACAAGTAAATCCCTTTTGGGATTTCTTTTCTGCGGATGGTCAGTATCAAAAGAGAATGAGTATTAATGCATTGCATGATATCTTATTGTTTTGTCAACAGTTAGACACAAGCAAACAAATATATATATACTTAGCATGGAATCATAATATTGCATGCATATATATATAAGAATTGTATGTGACGTCAGAATCACATACGAATTGTTTTTCATGCATATGATATTAGCATTAGGGTTTGTGCCGTGGATTTTGGTGTGGGATCGACCAGACAATAAGGAGAAGGTATGACGTGTTTATATATCACCTCAACCCTACTTGTAGATAAACTCTAAAACCTTGAAGATAATTTTCAAGTCTTAAGCTCATCACAACTCTTTCATCTTATCCTAAACACTCATCATTATCACTATAATTTGCACACAAATCCCTTTTTAGAATCCTCCAAATTCTGTCATATTTGGGTGGAGGATAAGGGTTTCCATTTCGACATTTTAAGCCCTTCTCTTTTTATTTATTTAACGGATATATAAAGTTAGTTAAGCGTCCAACGGAAACTAACGACCGTTTAAATATATTTCGTGAAACATATTATATATTTAATAAATATAAACGAGTTATATATATCAAATACATAATAAACGTACTCTTCGTGTCTTAACATGTGTGCCCCCAATAGGCTTACACATTTCTAGCCGTATAGGTGCGTATCCAACTACCATAATCCAACAGCTCCCACTTGGGAGTTGGAGTAGCAGACAACCCATATACTAACGACGGAAACGGGCTAACATGAATGATTTTGGTTGTTGCTTGACATGTGTTATGTTTGTGACTTGATGCTTCAAGTTAGGTGTTTAAATCATAGTAGTACTTTAAGTCTCTAATAGACTTCATATTTCAACGAGAGTAATGTCGCAAGTACAACGGTTAAAATGGTTAATATTTGTGAAAGTTAACTTAGCAAGCATAAGTTCATCTAATGTTTACTATAAGTTGATGTCTTATGAGCTTATTTAAGAAGCTATTGTAGCTTGCTTATTATATAGAGGGCTTTGAGTTATATAACCTTTTGCTAAAATATTTTAACTTTTTGTATGTAAATTTTTAACATGAACCTACTTTTTGGTATTTAACTTTTTTACATGAACTATCGAGAACCTACTGTTGGATCGATTCAAAGATTAAACGCAAATATTATTGTATCAATTGCAATATGTTTTACAAAGTATAAATCTGTCATCATCATTTGATTCTACAGGATTCTAACTATTTATAGAAAATGAAACGGTACAAAGTGAACCGTTGTGTTGGTTTGTGAATAACTGTTTTTGACAGTTAATTAACTGTCATTTGACAGTTTGGGTTGGGCTTGTCCCGTTTGACCCGTGTTTGGGATTACAGAGAACTTGGGTTTGACCCAATATTCTCCCCCCTAATCACAAACGCTGCTGTGTAGGTCTTTAAGTCTTCTTGATCCATCTTCTGGTTGAATCCACCATCTGATTTCTTGTAGGATTTCTTGTAGTGCTTGTGATCGTTCTTATATCCAGGTAGATCATTTTCCGGCTATTTCCACCTTTGCACCTTTGTTGTTGTGATCTTCCTTGAGTCCAGGTTGATCATATTTTTTCTTGGTTATTTCCACCTTCTAATTTTGGAGTTCTTGCAGTGTATATCTTCCTTGATTCCAGGTCGATTCATGCTTTCGTTTATTCCACCATCCAAGCTTTTACTGCCGACTCCTTGTTGTTTGATATCAGTTAAGTTGAAGTTGAATGGAATTTCCTTCCATTCCAGATTCGTGATTCTTCAATAATTGCCATAAGTAATTGTGGCTGTAAATCTTCTTCAATGAGATTGGATTGTTCTTCTTTCTTTAATGGACATCTGTTTGCATAATGCCCATACTCCTTGCATTTGAAACACATTATCTTACTCTTGTCATGAGTAAGTTTATTTGAATTGTTATGTGTTTCTTTCTTAAAGTTACTTTCTTGCCCTTGTGATTGGTTGGATCCGCCATGACCACGTCTTCTGCCTTGTTCTTCATATCGTGTGAATAATAGTCTATCTTGATTGTCCACTTGTTTGCCTTTATACTTAATCCTTTCTTCGTAGGTTTTAAGTCTACCAATTGCTTCTTCTAAGGTCATTTCACTCAGGTCTGAGTATTGTTCTATTGACGCAACTATTTGTAGATACCTATCTGGTACAGCATTTAATAATTTGCGTACTAATGTTTCATCTTCCATAGTGTGCCCTAGACTTGCTGCTTTGTTTACTAACGTCGTTAGTTTTGTGGTGAAGGTGTCGATTGTTTCGTCTTCCTTCATGTGTAGCATTTCAAAGTCGGACTTGAGGGTTTGCAACCGCGCTTGTTGCACTCTCTCTTCGCCTATGTGTCTAGTTTTCAGGGCGTTCCATATGGCTTTCGCGGTTTTGTGTTTTGTTATTTGAAGCAATTGTTCTTCGGGTAAGGATTGATAAAGGAATGCGATTGCAGTCTTATCTTTCTTATTATTGGATTGGGTTGTCTCCAAAGGTTCTATCATTTCCCATAAACCATTCGCTTCGAGAATGATTTGCATTCGAATTGCCCATAGTGAGTAATTCGAGGGTTTTAAAATTGGACATTGGAATTGTGGTGTACTTGTAGTACCTACTTCCTTCTTCGAAGTATCTCCACTTTCTTTCGTCATATCTCTAGGATACTAAATAAAATCTCCCAAATAAAATTCCTAACACTAAGTGTGTCGGATTTTGTGGTAAGTGCTCTTGAAGGGTATCAACAAATTATCGGGACTAGTTTTTTTATTCCAAAAACTATCCTTGGGGCTTTAAATCTATGTTCGAATAACCTAAGGTTAATTACTCCTTACAAAATTATTCTCTTAATATAGTAGGCAGTAAAAATTTCTCGACTACTATATTTTATCTTCCGGTTTAGATTAAGTTACCTATCTAGAATTATAAGGGGTAACTAGTGTCAAATCCTAAACCTCTAATTCTATATAATCAAAGTTTATATATAGAAATGAAAAAAAAGAAAAGGCAAAGGGTGTGTTTTGAATTTTGGAACCTGATTAGGTTAAAAAACCTAGTTTGCCCTTATTTTTATATAGGGGGACTATGCCCGCCCTCTCTTTTGTTTATGCTTGTGGGAGATTCCGTGGAGTTTCTCCTTGTGGCGTCCTGATACTGAGTCTGTTCTTTTGACTCTTTGTTGTCTGGTGGTTTTATCCACCGGTTGAGATGGCGATGGTGTTCGCTCTTCTTCTCCTTGATGTGTTCGTAACCACGGACTCCTTGATCCTTTTGTGCGAGATCTTGGTGAAAAACACTCCGTTTATAAGGGGTTTCTCCTTGGAAAACTGTGAATCAAAACTACTTTGAATATTTAAAATAATTTAATATTTATTTCGAAAACGTTCGAAAATTATCGACTCAAAGGTGTGTTTGTTCCTTTTGGTGTTTGATTTTCGTTCGTTTTTCTGTGATGACTTTTGTTATCCGATTCTTTTGTGGTTATTGATTTCGTTTCGAATCTAAAAGTTGCCTAACTTCTTTCTGGGGTTAAACGATTTTTCCGATTTAGTTTTTATGGGTAAAACCCTTCGTTGCCGGTGATTTAAAAATCACTTTGGTGGCGTCGTTGGATTTGCCTGGAACGAAAAACTGTTTTTATATAAACACGAAAATGATTTTTTGATTCGTGTTTTGATTTGTAAAAAAAATGTTTTTCTGGGAAAAATCTTGTGCGGCTTGATTTGATTCGAGTATGAACACAGTTCTTGATTTATTTCTTGCAAGTGATGATTTGGTTTAATTCGACCAAAGGCTCTGATGCCAATTGTTGGATCGATTCAAAGATTAAACGCAAATATTATTGTATCAATTGCAATATGTTTTACAAAGTATAAATCTGTCATCATCATTTGATTCTACAGGATTCTAACTATTTATTGAAAATGAAACGGTACAAAGTGAACCGTTGTGTTGGTTTGTGAATAACTGTTTTTGACAGTTAATTAACTGTCATTTGACAGTTTGGGTTGGGCTTGTCCCGTTTGACCCGTGTGACCCGTGTTTGGGATTACAGAGAACTTGGGTTTGACCCAACAAACTTATGGTACAAAAAATATCATCTTGGGGAAAGCTGAATATCCTACACTTGCTGATTCTCTATTAGAAATGGACGCAATAATCTATGATACACTCGATTGTATATTTTCTAGGTCAAACATATCGCCATCTGAAATTGATATACTTGTGGTGAATGTATGTTTACTCCCAACAGTCCCTTCTATAACATCTCGCATCATTAATCACTATAAAATGCGACAAGATGTTAAGGCATATAATCTTACAGGAATGGGCTGTAGCGCGAGTCTAATCGCCATTCATTTGATCCAGCAGTTGTTCAAGACACAAAAGAAAAGATTGGCAATTGTTGTTAGCTCAGAATCAACGGCGGCTAATTATTACCCTGGAAAAGAAAGGTTTATCATACAAACACAACCCAGAAATATTTCTGTGTTTGTCAAAACATCTTTAACATAAGACGAATCCAACATCGCCGCCAAGTGAAAAAGATCACCGGCAACGAAGGGTTTCAACCCAAAAACACATCGAAACAGAAACGGAAACCATAACCCCAAAATCAAAGGGATTAGCCATTTTTTTCTGTCACCGATTCGAAAAATAGAAACCACAAAATTGGATAACGCGAAGTCATCACAGAAAAACGAACGAAAGATTCTTACATCAAAAGGAACGAACATACCTTTTAAGAATCATAAAATCGAACCCATTTTTCCCAGAATCAATATTTGATTCGTGATTATCCGAGAATAAGAACCCCACATCAAACGGCGGTTTCTTCATCGAGATCCCCAAATTACACGAAACCCTAAAAAGGATTTCGCATCAATAACTAGAGGGAGCCCGTGGTTAAGAACACAAGGAGAAAGAGGCGAACAAAGATCGCCATCATAAGCGGCGGACGAATCCACCGGAGAAGAAGGCCTCACACCAGTGACGAACTCAACAAGGAGAGGGTCACCAAACAAAAGAAAGAGAGGCAGATATAGAAAAAGAGAGGCGGACAAAAAAAAAGGGAGGAGACCAAATAAGGTTTTTTAACCTAATCAGGTTCCAAAATTCAAAACACACCCTTTGCCTTTTTTTTTTCATTTCTATATATAAACTTTGATTATATAGAATTAGAGGTTTAGGATTTGACACTAGTTACCCCTTATAATTCTAGATAGGTAACTTAATCTAAACCGGAAGATAAAATATAGTAGTCGAGAAATTTTTACTGCCTACTATATTAAGAGAATAATTTTGTAAGGAGTAATTAACCTTAGGTTATTCGAACATAGATTTAAAGCCCCAAGGATAGTTTTTGGAATAAAAAAAACTAGTCCCGATAATTTGTTGATACCCTTCAAGAGCACTTACCACAAAATCCGACACACTTAGTGTTAGATATTTTATTTGGGAGATTTTAGTTAATATCCTAGAGATATGACGAAAGAAATTGTAGATACTTCTAAAAAGGAAGTAAGTACTACAAGTACACCCCAGTTCCAATGTCCAATGCTAAAACCCACGAATTACTCATTATGGGCAATTCGAATGCAAATCATTCTCGAAGCGAATGGTTTATGGGAAATGATAGAACCTTTGGAGACAACCCAATCCAATAATAAGAAAGATAAGACTGCAATCGCATTCCTTTATCAATCCTTACCCGAAGAACAATTGCTTCAAATAACAAAACACAAAACCGCGAAAGCCATATGGAACGCCCTGAAAACTAGACACATAGGCGAAGAGAGAGTGCAACAAGCGCGGTTGCAAACCCTCAAGTCCGACTTTGAAATGCTACACATGAAGGAAGACGAAACAATCGACACCTTCACCACAAAACTAACGACGTTAGTAAACAAAGCAGCAAGTCTAGGGCACACTATGGAAGATGAAACACTAGTACGCAAACTATTAAATGCTGTACCAGATAGGTATCTACAAATAGTTGCGTCAATAGAACAATACTCAGACCTGAGTGAAATGACCTTAGAAGAAGCAATTGGTAGACTTAAAACCTACGAAGAAAGGATTAAGCACAAAAGCAAACAAGTGGACAATCAAGATAGACTATTGTTCACACGATATCAAGAACAAGGCAGAATGCGTGGTCATGGTGGATTCAACCAATCACGAGGCCAAGAAAGTAACTTTAAGAAAGAAACACATAACAATTCAAATAAACTTACTCATGACAAGAGTAAGGTAATGTGTTTCAAATGCAAGGAATATGGGCATTTTGCAAACAGATGTCCATTAAAGAAAGAAGAACAATCCAATCTCACTGAAGAAGACTTGGAGCCACAATTACTCATGGCAATTATTGAAGAATCACAAATCAGGAATGGAAGGAAATTCCATTCAACTTCGACTTAACCAATATCAAACAACAAGGAGTTGGCAGTGAAAGCTTGGATGGTGGTATAACCGAAAGCATGAATCAACCTGGAATCAAGGAAGATATACACTGCAAGAACTCCAAATTTAGAAGGTGGATATAACCAGACAAAGACGATCAACCTGGACTCAAGGAAGATCACAACAATGAAGGTGGAAACAACCAGAAAAAATGATCAACATGGATACAATGAAGATCAAAGCAACAAAGGTGGAAATAACCAGAAGGAAGGAAGATGATCTACCTGGATATAAGAACGATCACAAGCACTACAAGAAATCCTACAAGAAATCAGATGGTGGATTCAACCAGAAGATGGATCAAGAAGACTTAAAGACCTACACAGCAGCGTTTGTGATTAGGGGGGAGAATGTTGGGCCAAAACCCAATCAACCGGATTAATCCCAAACCCGCTGGAAAACCCAATAGAAGTCAAACGGGTCAAAACCCAACCCAATGGGTAATCATACCCGCTGTCAGTTTTTGACAGTTATAAAAAGCAGTTAAAAACGGTTAAATAACCGTTTGACAGACTTTTAGATCGCACCTTTTCATTTTGTATATATAGGAACAAATCTGTAAGAACAAATTGGATGATAGATTTTGATTATATAAAATTTATTGTTTTTGGTATATCTTTGATTGCGTTTAAACTATTACGATCCAACACATACATCCAGGAGGAGGAGCTGTGATCGAAAACATGGGTGCAAGTTTAGGGCTAAATGAGTATGATCTAGAACCATCTACAATGGCACTTCATCGTTTTGGGAACACATCAGCTTCTGGGATCTGGTATGCTCTAGGGTACATTGAGGCAAAGAAACGGCTGAAGAAAGGTGATAGTATCTTGATGATCAGTTTGGGTGCAGGTTTCAAATGTAATACTTGTGTTTGGGAGGTCACCTCGGACTTGGTTCGAGCAAATGTATGGAAAGACATGATCGGCAGCTACCCACCCAAGACCATGAACCCTTTTCTGGGATGGACAAACGATGAAATGATGGATATTATTGGACGGGAAGAGTTTTTAAACATTGCTGGTTTATCCTAGACCTTTTCCGTAAATAGCGTGCTAATCTGCTCCCCGTGTAAGTTGAACAGTATCCTAGTAATGCTAGTTAAATTATCAACCTCGTTAAACAGTCTTTCTGAACAGTTCTTTTAATTGAATGTACGCTAAAATAAGATGCAGACGAGAAACCTGCTATAAATGTGTCTCTATCATGCGTTATTCGCATATTTAAGTACGTTTATTTAAAAAGTTATTCTAACTTTTGTTCAATCCAAAAATCTTATATAACTGATTGGGTTTTTCATTGACTTGCTAAACAAATTTGTAAGTCTTGTAAAAAAACTGCAGCTACAGGCAGTTCGTTCATGGCTGGTGAGATTTAACCTGCTTAATATCGGGGTAGCGGGTGAAGAAGGCATGAGAAAGTTGGTGTTTCAGTTGGACTTGTGGCAATAGATTTATATATTATATTTATGGGCAAATGGTAGCTAAATGTATCATAGCTGTCATGATTTCTTTTTATATGTATTGAACAAAAAAAATTGCTTTTCTGTATACTAAACTCGATTTTATTACATTTTTTGTGTATTAAATGATCATTTTGCCCCTCTCGGGTTAATAAAATGAGGGGCAAAATTGTCATAAAATACACAAAAAATGCTATAAAATCGAGTTTAGTACACAGAATAGCAACAGATTTTGCTCGATACATATAGAAGGAAATCGTGACAAGTATGATACATTATCACGCCATTACCTTATATTTATCAGTATGATGATAATTAATTTCTATAAAGCTAGCTAGTCAGAATCATTTTTTTTACCAAAGCCGGCCTTCTCAGGCAGTTTGCTCTTGCTTTGGTCATAAATTATTTTCTCATGATCTGTGACGTGAGGAAGAAAGTTATGTTTTACCCTTTGCATTTACGTACGGTGTTTTTAAGCGTTTTTCTCGTGTCTACATGGGTCATATGGAGAAGTTGCAACATACAAAAGATTTTCAAGATAAAGCTCTTCCACTGCACATATCGCATTTCATAGAGATCTAGTTATTATCTAATCGGGGTTATTGATTGTAGATGCAAAAACTTATCTTTAGATTGGAATGTGTAGTTCTTAAATAAATGATCCATTCACGCAAGACGCGCGGAAGCAAAATTTTGTTAACCTTTAGGGAATAAAACTCTAACAAGAGATAAACTTAATTTAGATCAAAAGATTAAGGGGCAATTTTATATTTCTCTTTCTTTTAATTAATTTCATATTTACCCAAACATGCATCAAAAGTATGGTACATCATGCATTCAAATGTTGTAAAGAAAACAATGTCGAAAAGAAAACAAAATCTTTTTTTTCGAATTACGCGGTTGTGCATTTATCAAAGTCTTGAATTTTTTTTTATCAAGATAACTATCTTTAGCTTTGTTTTATCTTTAGTTTTACTTCTTAATAATTATATTTATTCTTTAATTCGAGCTTTCACCATTTTACCGCTTGAATTGCGAAGGAGTATTAGATGATAGATTAGAGGCCCGAGCCCATTTATGGACTTAGGTCCATTAGGGTTTATGATTAGAATATTTATGTATCTAGTCTTAAAAATATCATATAAATAATACGTATATGCTACGGGGAATACTGTAATTCGACAGACCATACTTACACGTAAATTATGTCGTGACACATCGCAGATAACAATCAACTTTACAATTAAGCATCTTGCATAGTTCATCTATTTATTGACAACTCCCAAAACCGAAATTTGCTATTTTTGAAATTAAATAACTCTAATTTGAAGAAATTAATGCCATAAAAACTTGAAAGGTAATGTTCTAGCCAGAAGCAAGCATCAGCTGGGCAATATCTTCAGGTCTGATAAACCCCATACTTTCATCGTTAATCCATCCGTACTTCATTAAAAAAGGGCTCTCCATCTTTTTAGGAGGGTAACTTTCGATTATACCTTTCCACACATTTGGTCTATTCATGTCTCGCGTCACCTCCCAAATGCAGTTGTTGCATTTGAAACCTGCACCCAAACTGATCATCAAAACTATATCACCTTTTTTCAGTCTTTTCTTTGCCTCCATGTACCCTAGAACATACCACAACCCACCTGCCGAAGTATTGCCAAAACGATGCAATGCCATTCGGGCTGGCTCTAGGTCGTATTTGTTTAGCCCTAAACTTACACCCACTTCATCAATCACAGCTCTTCCACCTGGATGTATGCAAAAGTGTTCAATTCCGGATTTAAGGTTAATTTTTGAACCACGTTTTTTAATTGCATAGCGAATTATCTCCCAAAGTGGAAGCACTTTTGGTAAAAGCACTCTTAAGTTTTTTGTTAAAGATAGAGCAGCAGCTTTCGTGAGGAATTTGGTAAGACGGAAGCCTCCATATCCTTGATCATCTTCTACCTGCATGCAGCAGCTGTGGGCTTCATCATTTGAGCCAAAATGAGTTCGAACTAAACATTTGAGCTTCAAAATGGCTTGCTCCTTTCGACCCGGGTCATTGGTTAAAAGCATTGAACAACCTCCTACGCGAAAAAGACAATTGGACAACATCATAGATCTTTCTCTACCACAATACCAATTAGCCGCCATTGATTCTGAGCTTACAACAATGGCTAATTTCTTCCTATGTGTCTTGAACAAGTGTTGAACAAGATCGACAGCTACTAGACTAGCACTACACCCCATCCCTGATAAATTAAACGCCTTAACATCTTCCCGCATTTTGTAATGATTTATGATTCTAGATGTTAGAGAAGGGACTGGGGAAAGCAAGGACACATTCACCACAAGTATATCAACATCTGATGGCGAAATATTTGACCTAGCAAATATACCATCAAGTGTGTCAAAGAATACTTCTTCCATTTCCGAAAGAGAATCAACGTATTTCGGGTGTTCTTCTTCCCCCGAGATAATGTTTTTCGGACCATACGTTTCTTCACCAAGCCCTGAATTAATCATGGTTTGTAACAAGAACTTGTAATCTTCGATACGAAGATTTTTATTGCGAGAAACTATTTTGGCACACTCTTCAGTGTTTAGCTTCATTGCCTTATTTCCCTTGTAGCATTCGTAGTCAATCATGTAGCAAGTGTTGCCTCGCCGCGATACAAACTTTGCTAACAAGAAACTGACGTATGAGATTGTGAATAAAAGCATACATGTTGTTGTTATCTCCATTGCAATGGGAGCAAGAGAGTCGGTACAATTTGAAGTGTTTTTATATTGAGATGCATGCACTCAGTGACTCAGGTATATATGTACTAGCTAGCAATAATCCCAAAACTAAGGTCTAGTTTAAATATATTTAAACTATACACATGCTTTTAATATTTTTCATTTTTAAACTTTGAAAAATAAATACTGGTAATTTTTTCATCTCAAACATAGTGTAAGCTTTTAAAATACTGGTAATTTTCTTAAATGATCTTATCAGATATAAACTCTACAAAATACTGAAGTACCCATAAAACTTTTAAATTTTAGTTCAATATCATACTTTTGCTTACGTGTCATCATCAGTAACCAACTACACTGGTTAAATTGAATATGTGAATTTTTTTTATTTTTTATTTTTAGTTAATTATGTGAAGTCATATGTTTCAAAATACTCATCAAACTTTGTTAAATGTGTCAAAATAGTCATCAAACTTTCTCAAATATTCACTTATCAGACATGAACCGAATCTGACTTTGATCATAACGGTACAAATTTATAACGTGACATATATATTTGTCAGCTGGCGTGGATTTTTGAGGTAAGAAACGGGTTTTTGTTGATATCAACCCAACACAAACAAAGTTTGATGAGTATTGTGGTATTTTAAATTTATATCTGATAATGAGACATTTGAGAAATTTTTTTACTATTAAATGTTGTTAACCCTTTTAAAATACACAGTTTTAAAAAATTCTTTTAACTTCACTCTTCACTCACTAAAATCTTTTACATAAGTTGAAATACAAAATGAACATGTTTTGGAAATTACCAAAACAACAATATGCACACCTATTTTGAAACAGAGAGAATATTTCTTTTCAAATAGGTAGCCTATTACATATAACAATTACTCATAATTAAATCCTTGAATATAAACATCTTGTTTTAACTTATAGTTGTGACAAACATGTTATTAAAATTTTGAAGTGACCCAACAAGCGTCCTTTCTTTACTTTTCAATACTATATATAAATGGTTTACATTTTATTGTTAAGTGTTGAAAAATTAAGAAAACCATATATGAAAACCATAATTTCAATTAGTTTAAATAGTTTTTAATCCTTAAATCCTCGAACTTTTATTATTTTTCGTTTATAACCCATAAGCTTTTTTTATCACTACAACTATCTGCCGCTATAAAATCTCGTTGCTATGCACGGATACTCGTCTAGTTTACCTATAATACATTTGCAAAGAATATAGCTGGATTAAATCAGCATTCATTAGAAATTTAAATGTTGTTCCATTTTGATTTAAAAAGTTATACAAAAATCCCTAAACTAGCAAGGAATTGAAGGTGTTTGAGATTGCTTATTTTTTCTGCTTTTTGTTAAGTAGAAAAAAAGTTTTCCCATTCATAAAATTCCTGCTTTATCACATCATCATCCTTGATCAATATATAAACCCGAAAGAAAAAACACCACATACTATTCGTCTTTGCAGCTATGTTGTTATCATGTTTTTTTGGGTAAAGGGTTTCCCCGGTAAATATATTACTTCAAAAAACGATTCAATACAACGGATGTGGGTGAGTCCCACATCTCAGCCCGTTACATAGGCTTAGAAGCGAACATAACAAGCACAACTACTCCATAGGAGGATACTACTAAGACTAGATTACAATTGACTCAACAAACATCAAAAAAACCTATTTCTTCTTCCTGCCACGAACCGTGATATCAAGATCATCAAAATAGACTGCAGTTGCTCGGACAAATCATGATTCTCGTACATATCGTCATCATACGGGTCATAATCATCATTATCCGGATAAGAATCCCTCCATTGTTCCAACAAGCTATTAGTACCATAACCTTTATCACTTTCATCTTTACCACTCGTTGGAATCCTTAAGTAAGCAGTTTCATCAAATATCAGTTTCACTTCACTATCACTTTCCACAATACCCGTAGGAACTAGCGGGTTCCCGTCATTATCCAACAGCCTAAGTTTACCTTCACCAATTTATCGTTCAATTTTATCGATTTTTGCAAATGATTTGCTTTATCATGTTAATCCAAATGATTTGCTTTGTTTAGGTTAATTTTTTAATTTGAAACTTTTGTTTGTCAAAACGTCTACGAATAGACTCCTAATCTTTATGTGTAGCACACCTTTCTACTTTGAAAATAAACTCCAGTACAATAATTTGCTATTAAAGAATGCACGTTCACTTTATTCTGCATAAGATGCGCCATTTAAAAGATTCATTGTTTCAAATAAATCACAATATATAACCAACTTACTCCTATCTTCCTAAACTAAAACGATATAACAAATATGGTTATACATAGACATCTTAGTACGACATCGATATCTAGTCTTAGTAATTGTAGATAAGGAACAAGTTGCTCCGACTGCAAACATTCTGAGTTTCTATACTCGTAAGGGGCCGCATCAAAGTCATTAGGATCCAAAAACTAATTGTGTACAGTCTGGAGTTTCAGGAACTTTAAAGCATCTTCAGCTACCCAACATTTAACATATGGCTCAAATATCTTACCTACTCTTATTAAGTCATTTTTGTTACCTTTCTAGAATCAAAATCACCCTTTTTTTATGGACTAATGCTTTCCTAGGGTGCTTTCTTAGCTCGATTTTCTTGCATTCATTAATATTTTGTTCAAGAATGGCTAACACACACCATTAATTAAACTAATTTGAAGAACAAAGTTGACATTAGCTTGGGAGGTTAACTGCTCATTTTATGCCTATTAAGAATTTTTACTTCAGCAGTCTTTATCTTTACCGAAAATTTAGTTACGTCGTAAAGTCTTACACAGCACGATCAATGAATATATTAGTCATACACAGTGTCACTGGAACTTACAAAGTTTATTGGGTCCGAAACAGAAACAAACTTGACCTTCGCGGCCGAGACTTTATTTTCCTGTACAGGTTTTCACCAATTTATCACATGTATGTTTATTGCTAGCTAGTAGTCAGCACATGCGTACAAATAATACCGTGTGAATTGAAGAAATGGTGGACCAGAACCTCCTTCAATTCCTTCCATGTGTTTCGTTGTGCGTAGCGAATATAGATTTTAAACTTTGTAGGAGGAAATTATGCTCATAATGTGACCTAGCTATCATGAAATAAATGTGCCATGAGGATGAGGTAAAAACTGTATTTCCTATATGTACGTATATCAAGGTCTTGTAGTTTTCAATTCATAGAGCGAGAAGTATTCAAACAGATCGACAATGTACTATACCCAAGTTGAGGATTAAATCACAGCTGCATTCTGGACAGAACTTAATGCTCATGACATACACAATAATAGTCAAATCTAAGCTACTTTTTCATGATCTTTCAGATCCTATCTACCCGTGGAGCCATTAATCTTGTGAAGAGAATTTATTTCCATTTTCGCCAAAATGTTTTGCTTTCTGTTTTTGGCACATGTACATTTTCTTTTGAAATCGATAGTTTTCCCAAACACAGATTGTTATAAATGTAATCCATTCAAACTTTCATATGAAAGATCCTTTTCAGTTTTAATCCTGCAATCCAAAATGTATCATACTATTATCATTCTCATTTTTCGAACACATCTGTGCAATGTTATAGACCTTTCAGAGAAACCACATGCCCCACTCAATTTATACTTCCTTCATAATTTTTCCTTTATGTTCGATAAACTTCAATAACCATGCATGACAACTTTCTTACAACTTGAAGAGATGGCAGTGAAACTTTAACCGGGATGAGCTTCAACCCTATTATATGTTACACAACATTTCTTATACAATCAACCCTATGACGACCCAAGTTGATACCTTGATTTGGGCTTTTCATAGTCTTGAGATTATGGATGAGCATAACGGACCACGGACCGAGCCAAACCGAGAAACCGGACCGACCGGACCGAACCTATTTCGGTCCGGTCCTCGGTCCACACTTTACCTCATATTGGCCCTGGTTCGATTTGGTCCGGTCCTGTCTTTGGTACAACTGACTATTATGCCTTCTTAGACCGGACCGACTACTTCAAAGTTGGTACGAGTAAAGTCTCAACTTTTCCAACGGCTAACTCAATTTCCATTTTGTCGTCATCTAACTCATTTGGGCAACGAGATACCGAAAAAAATCAAGTGGCGAAGCCACGTAGGCTTTGGCGAGATACATCTGTTGCCATACCTTTTACTCTAAATGAAAATGCATTTAATGAAAGTCGTTGCATCTCAAATGTGTGGTTATAGTCACTTCTCACCACTTCTTATTTTAATTTACTTCTCACTGGATCCTTACTATATATATATATACTAGTTTCATAGCCCGCCCGAATGGGCGGGCTAGCATCATAAAAAAATGCAAAAGAATGAAAAAATAGGAAAACATATAGTGTAATATACATTAAAACGATAATGAAGCGTTTAGTTACACATAAATCTATGCTAAAAGAATTCAAATACGAAATAAAACTTCTATATAAATGATGTTTGTAGTGGAATTTATGTAGTTTCCCTCTTTGTCACAACTTGTATGAAAATTCCATGTTAATCCTCGAACGTACACGAGTGTTAAGAACACCGATAAGCATAGTGCATTGTTCCCCGGGACAGCAACATACACCTACATTGTTAATCCCGATTACTTGTTAAAAATGGTACTTAAGTTCCTTCTTGAAGTAGTTTCGATAAACAGTTATGAACATCCCCTTTATATGTAGCACTTTGAATAAGCAATCACAAACATTCACTTTCATTTTATGAGCAGTTTGATTAAGCATTCTCTAAATAGTTATAAGCTAAAGTTTTAATAAGCATTCCAAATTTTATAAGTAGTTTAAAAAACAATCTCAAACAGACCCTAAGAGCCTTAGTAACGTAAGATAGACATTTTAAGAACGTTTGTAAGTAGTTTCAAAAAAACAATCCCAGACAACCTTTTTTTCTTTTCTTGCTTTATAGACATAAATAAAGGGAATGTTTGGATTTCTATGTACTTTTACACATGTTTATGAGTAGATAAAATAAGTACCTGTTCGAATGAAGAGAGATTTTTCCATCATCCACAAGTTCACACTTGACGTCATAGTTAATACATTATGAAGGCCTTTTGTTAATGAGAGCTTTTACTTATCGATAAAAGCTGATTAATGAAACTACAATTAAATTTCCTCCAAGGAGTCGGGCTACTTCTATCAAGAAACTGGAAAGCAAATGAGAGAAAGTATGATATTCAGAATCTAAAATACATGTAATCGGTAAACAAAAGCTTAATATTATTTGTTGAAGTTTCCATGTACTTAACCTTTAGGAGCTGCAAGAGGCGAGCAACTTTCGTGTTTCCAACAATTCCCCCTATGGATGTCACTCCAATTTACAAACTTTAAACCTAAACATACTATGTTTATCCTTAAGTCTTTAGCTAGCACTCTTGAATTTCTCTTGTGATTTGTTGTGGTGATTCATTGACTTCTTGGATTGAGTTTGTTCCTTGAACTTGTATTTTGACATTGTGGATCTTAAGGCACTTGTGGGGGGATATACCAAGACAATCTCTACGCCTATTGTAACTTTTGCCATCTTGTGACTTGCGTCTTTCTGGACCGACATGTCTACCTTCTTGAAAAGTTTATGTTGCATCTTTCTTGAAATTTTTTTAACTTTAACACTTCGACACTTTTAGAATGATGTGTGGTATCTGAGTAGCGGAAGTCTTGAACATTACTTGAGCTTTCATGATGACTTTATGTTTGTCGGTAGGGTATGAGCTTGTGGTGATGGATCTTGTGAGACAGCTGGACACCAGGGTTCTCCACCTCCATTATTAAATAGCTGCATTAAAACTGTTGCAATAAAGAAGGGCGGACGAAAATGGCTTAGTCATTCGCCCTTGATTTGTTGGAGAAACCTTAGGATCCGTGGGGATCCGACCTGTGATCCTGTTTAGAATTCTATTTATAGAAGGATATTCCCCCCGTCTTGACAGGATTTCCAGCTGTAGTATTGAATCTTTCTATCACATTAGTATGAGATTCATGTATCAGCATGTTCTCATTATCGGAACGTCTCAAATCAGACTGCACGATAAGAGTGAAACTGTTGAGTTACTATCTCTCCGATTGTTATAGGAAATTGATTTTGATAAATCAAATCGGTGTATCACTTTCAACAATTGTTTTTGTGCAAACCGAGTGTGTTAATCATTTCAAAAATTCAACTAACTACCGTTGATCCATTTCTGGAACAATGTTTCATTCTAATAGTATCGCACCATCGTTTCTTTCCAGTTGTCATTAAGTTTGATTATAAAGAATCGCACAAGTTACCTTACATGAGCTTGTTTAATGTTGGGCTCATGCAGGGATTCCATTCTTCATTGTAATGAATTCACTCGGTTGTTTTGTAAAATCACAAGGATACTTGCGAAGGCTTTTAAAATGTATCTGTAATTCACTTTGTGTGACTTAGATGCATAATTTGACAAGTGTCCTAATGAGATTTATGGATGATCTCTTTTTGGCTCTAGACTCAATAGTGCACTTTGATTTTAGTGATCGAAGGCTGGAGCTGAGTGCCACCTTTTCAATATCCAATAACTCGGGTGAGAAAGTCACGATGGTAATTGAGTGTATCTCGTGAGTTTTTGAAATAAAGTCTTTCTGGATTTGAGTTACTGGGAGGGGTTTTTGCTTGCGTCACTGGGTCCATGACTGTCTTCAAATGTCAGACCAACATACTGAGTGTTCTGAAAGCATATGTATTGACCGGTTTCTGCCTACGTGTATAGAGGGCTTTTTTATTTTCACCTCCCCATTTTATCCTTAAATTTCTTTTTCATTCTTAACCACTTCATTTGCATACCGAAATTTCATAACTAACTCCTTGTTGGGTTTGTTGTTAGTGGTTAGCTCCCTCTCAGTCGGCATTATTCACTATTCTCACTTTTCTCCTTTTTTATCATACCTAAGGTCTTCTACACTATACTAGTGGATATACCTGGGTATGATCCTTCCGGTTCTGCCTGGATCATGGGTTCTTGATTCCTATGCCCTAACCGCCGTTTAACTCATAATTTAAGAAACATGTCAGTCTTTGGTTATTTCATCACGATCCTTCCAAAAAAAATTGAAAATTTTAATCAAAGTGTTGTTATAATATATAAAATGATTTACACTTTGAGAGGTTTTCATCATCACTAAAAGCTCCCCCTTAAACTGTGCATCTAATCGTAGTAACTGCTAGGTATGGAGTGCATTGAGTCATTTTTTTTGCTCACTTCTGTCAGTATTCATTATGTCCAGGGTAAATCACATTCTTCCCATTATCCAAATATGTTAATCCCTTGATATTTGGATATCAATTGATTAACGTTCGGGGACAAAATGAGTATTCCAGCAGGATTGGGAACTTTTATTGCTCCCCCTCAACTTTTGAGGGATTATAAGATGATGTTGAGTACAATTATTTAAAAATTTTGAATTTACTAAGAAATTCTTGAAAAATTTGTACTCGAGCACATCTTATTTTTCACCAAAAAGTCTACACTAGTAATGAACATCCAAAGCAATCTGATCCGCTATTGAGATTTCCATGAGTCTGTTTAAGAAAGAGTGAGTGCAGTTTATAAGAAGACACAATCATTCATTCATGAGAACCTTTATGACTTTTAGCACTTTTGAAGATCAATCTACTTAGATAGACGAATAGCGTGTAAGACAAAGGCACCTATCCTAACAATTAAGTTGAATGTAGTTAACCTTGGTTTTGTCAAGCTTTTACTGTCTATTTTAAACTAAGAGATTTGTTGAATTTAATCTTAGTTAGAAAAAATTTGATCTTAAGTGTGTTATGTCAAAAATTGGTTAAGTGTTGATAACTTTACTCGTTCGGTCCTCAAAGAAAAAACACCTTGATTGGTTTTTCACAAAATTACGCTCGTTCGGTCCTTATTATAAGCACTCGTTCGGTCCACACTATCCTTCACTCGTTCGGTCCACACTAAACTTTACTCGTTCGGTCCATACTAAACTTCACTCGATCGGTCCTGTCAACAAGTCGCTCGTTCGGTCCTTTCAATGAGACGCTCGTTCGATTCATATTGTAGGTCTCTCGTTCGGTCCTCACGTTTAGTCACTCGTTCGGTCCAATTTAAATGACGCTCGTTCGATCCATTTTGTAAAGTTCTTGTTCGATCCACACCTTAGACACTCGTTCGACCCTCACAAGATTCACTCGTTCGGTCCTGTCTAAGAGTCACTCGTTCGACCCTCACGAGATTCACTCGTTCGGTTATAACCCAATTTAAATTGAGCACTTTTGGCCCCTCATCTTATCACTATTTTTTAATCTCACAAATTATGTTTTATA